>RJWM01018750.1:0-11028 GCA_004363535.1 Dasyprocta punctata
GACTGGATCATGGGGTGCTACATTCATCAGTGGCTTCACCTCCTGATGAGTTCAGTAGCTAAGTGTGCTCTTGTCAGAGGGGCCTGCGGGAGGTGGGCCTTGGAGGCGTGGCCCGGAAGGGTCTCTCCCTCCCTGGCTCCGCCCTCCTCCTGCCTCTTCTTGCCTGCTGGGCCAGAAGCAGCATTTCCTCCTCCACGCCCCTGTGTCAAGCTGTTTCTGCCTTGGAGCCATCAACCATGGACTGGACCCCTGCACCACCATAAACCTCTCCTCCAAGGAGATCTAAAGCAGAGGGCGTGGCTCGCAGCATACGCACGGGCACAGTGCAGTGTAACCCGGGCAAGGCTGCAGGGGCCCAGCCCCGCCCACCTGCCAGCCCAGTCCCTGCTTGGTTCATGACTTGATCTTGGGACACCCAAGGTCACTGCAGTCTCAAGACCTTTGCCCTGGTCGTGCCCCCTGCCTGGACCGTTCTCCCCAGATCCTCCCCACGGCCAACGCTCTCAGAGCGGGGTCTGGGCCTTTGCTTAAAGGTCTGTTCTCGAAATCTCTCCCGTCCCCCACAGCCCCCTCTGTCATCTGTGTCCCCTCGCCACAGGCGCATCCCCTCCCAAACTCGGCACCAGCTGTGTCTCCCATGTCCCCGTTGGCCACTTGTCTGTGGCCGTGGCTCCTGCAGGTATAAAAGCCCCATGCAGGCAGGAATTCGGCTTATCCCGTCATTACTTTGTCTCCAGCAGCTAATAGATAAACTGTGGCTATTGTTACAGAATTGGAGGACAGAGCAGTGGGTGGAGGGGCAGAGCTCTGAGCCCCTACCCCCAACGCCACCCAAAGCTTTCCAAAAGGAAAATTTTTAGATTTGTTTTTTTAACTTGAAAAGTACTCTTGGGGGCCGGGGATAGAGCTCAGTGGCACAAGTGCCTGCCTGGCATGCGCAAGGTCTCCTGAGTTCGATTCCCAGCACCAAAAAAAATAAAAGACTTTTGGGATTCATCGACCACACAATCAGGACTGCGATGTGCTGGCTCTATAACACATTCCTTTTCCTCACAAGTCCATCGCACAGCCGTCCTACACCACCTGAGCCGGTGAGGAGCAGCTTTTGAAGAAATGGAGTTCAATCCAAGGATGCTGCATGTCTGCAATTCCAGTTCTCTGGGAGGCTGAGGCAGGAGGATCACAAGTTTGAACCCAGTGCTGACAATTCAGTGAGACCCTGTCTCAAAATAGAAAATAAAGGAGAACTGGGATGTAGCTCAGCGAGAGGCCCTGGGTTCAACTGAAAAGAAAGAAAAAAAGAAAGGAAAGAGGGAAAGAAGGAAGGAAGAATAATCATCAGTGCTAGAGTGATGGGAAAATCCTGTTTGAGCCTTTTCTTTCTGTGGGAGGTAAACTGAGGCATGGATTCAGGTGTTGCTGTTTATGGACACGCAGCAAATGAGAAGGAGGCCCAGAGTACGAGCTCCAGTCTGCTCCAGACATCAGAGAGAAGCTTTCGCCTGCTCCCGTCCCGCTGCCGTCTCTTGACTGAATTTTATCATCGTCGTCACCACAGATGTTTCCCATGGCGGGAAGGGGAGGAATCCAGTGGCTGCGAGATCCAACTCCGGGAGAAAGAGAAACTGGGTGCAGATTCAGTTCCCCATCTAACCTGAAGACAGGAACTTACCCTCGCTGGGCCTCAGCCTCCCTGTCTGCGAAGCGTCACGAGTGCCAGCTCTAGAGAGGCCACCATGAGGGTACGCGTGCCCGGCGCCCTGCAGACGCTGAGTCCGTCACCAGGCAGCCTCTGCCACTTCACTGTTAACAGCGCCACTGTTAGCCCAGCAGGCAAAAGAACCCAACCAGGATTGGGTCGGACCTAAATGACCCGAGGCTGAGAGGAGGTGGAGATTGTAATGAAGACTGCAGTTCAGTCCCTGCCCAGCCCTGGCCTCCCTCTTCCACATGCAGAACTCAGTTAGGGGAGGCAAATTCACATTTCTGGACTATTTGCCCATGTTTGCCCAAAGGATGCCAATAGGGCCATTGAAAAAGCCATAGACTTTAAGGGAAATCAAAATAGGAAGACAGCTTCGTGAGCAGGTATCCTGAAAAGAGAAAAGCCAGGGCCACCAGCTGCCTGCCAACAGGGCAAATGCAGACCAGCTGCAAATGAAACACTACATAGCCATTAAAAAGCTGTCCCTGAAGACAGACAAGAGGCAGAGACTGCTCAGGAGAATATATTAATTGAAACAAAGAGGATACAAAACTGTTACACATAATGTAAACAGCTACAATTTGTTAAAGCTATGTATCAAAAAGAGGACCAAATGGTACACACTGAAATCTTCATAGTGGCTGGTCAGATGGAATGATTATGAAAGTTTTCATTTTTTTCCCTCTTTCCCCAAATTGTTTGTGAATGTGTCCTCTTCATAACAGACGGAAATACATTAATTTTAAAAATTAAGCATCTGTTAGTATATGTGTCGAGGAATTTTAGACCTGGACAAAACATTAGAGATCTGCCAGTGCAAAGTTTCTTACTCTGCAAGAGAAAACTGAGCCCAGAGAGGCTGAATAACTTTCCTAAGGTCACACAGCATGGGCTGGGTCTCAGGTGTCTTGAAGGCTCAATTTTGGACCAGTAAGCTGGAAATAATGTAGAGGGGAAGGAAACTAAAGAAACAGAGAAAGAGGAAAGAAGGAAGTAGGGGAAGGAGGGACAAGGAAGTGGGGAAGGAAGGAAGGAAGAAAGGAAGGAAGGAAGGAAGGGTCTTCAAACTTTTTCCAAGCAGCCTGGCTTTCTAGCTTTCTCCCCAGAACAGGGAAGATGGTCTGTGGCCCTGCTCATTTCCATCCAGGCTGATGATCTTAATTTCATCAAGAGTCCGAAACAATTCCGCTCCCTCATATTCCCCGAGGTAAGAAAATTTACAGGAAACCACCAAAGAGCAATCTTTGCCTCTGATTTAATTACCGTGCCTTCGAGGCGGCGCCCACCAAGTGCTGGGATCTCCGTCTCCCCCTCGGAGCCACTGGGTAACGCAGCCGCCTCAGTCTCGAGAAAGTTAATTCTGGATGTCAGTATAATTCCTACGAGAACGTGCTTCTATAATTCACCTTCTCAATCCATTAGTACTTTGACAGTGTAGGAATTTAATATTTTAGTCACATCTCACATCTTGCAAACCAATCTGCACAAAATTATTAATAAAAAGGCTACCTTGACTAAACTACATGAAAGCACGAACCAGCTCACTCCCCCGCCCCACGCCCTTTCTCCACTATGAAACATGAAGATGATGTTAGCTGAACACTTGGTTAAAAACGACCGCATCTAGCCGAGTGTGGTGGTAGACATCTGTCATCCCAGCTACTTGGGAGGCTGAGGCAAGACAGTTGCACGTTCAAGGCCAGCCTGGACAACTTGACAAGATGCTACCTCAAAATAAAAAGGGCTGGGGATGTAGCTCAGGGGTAGAGAACTTCTTAGCATGCATGAGGCCCTTGGTTTGATCCCTAGCACTGAAAAAAGAAAAAAGGTGTCATCTGGAGGGAACAGTTTTATAGTCACAGAATGTTAAAGAAGGGTTTGGAGGCAGGTGTGGTAGGACGCACCTGGAATCCCAGCATTCGGGAGGCTGAGGCAGGAGGATCACTGAGTGTTTGAGGCCAGCCGGGCTACATACTGAGTTCAAGGCCAGCCTGAACTACACAGGGAATGAGAGACAGGAAAAGACAGAGAGAAAGAATTTTTTATGCTAAATTCAGAGAAAAATGAAGAAAGAAAAAGAGAGGCGCAGAGACAAAAAAAAAAAATTGAGACAGAGACAGAGATACATAAAGGGGTAGAGACACACAGCGATAAATGTGGAGTGAGAGGGAGCCAGACAGGAAGGCAGAGGGGGAGAGAGAGAGACAGAGGGAGAGAGATCTCTGCCACCAACGTCGGTGTCCACCTCACATGGTCTGGGCATCACTGTAGCTGTAACAAGCCATGGGCCACCTGGGCTCAGGGCATCCACCAAGGCAGGAAAGGAGCAAGGTCACAACCCAGTGAGGCGTCAGGGTTTCGGCAAGGAAGAGCGGGACTGGGCAGCTCTCCTGTGGCAGAGCTGGCATCCCAGGCCAGCCAGGCAGAAGCTTCTGGAACATTCTCGACCCGGAGCCCTTGGCACGCAGTGTCCACCTCCTGCCCAGACAGTTGTTTCAGGAAGCTGCAGAAGTCAAGCCCAGGGCCACTTCCGGCCGTGACCCGAAAACGGCAGAAGTTGTCATTGGTGCTGTCCCCAGACGTCACCGGCCTCCACACCCTTGGGACTCGGCCTGGATTTGCCCCCTGGATGGGTGTTTGTTTACACAATAGGGTGACAACCACAATGACGATAACAATCACAACAGAGACGCACTTGGAGCACGCCTTGCCTGGCAGGAACTGGACAGAAACTTCACAAAATTGTCACGTCAGGCTCACCGCAAAACCCTCTGCGTTTAAGTCACAGCATCCTGATTTTGTTGCAAGGGAAGAAAACTGAGGCTCTGGGAAGTGTCTCGTCCAAGTGCCCACTGTTAACAGTCAGGAGGTGGGATTCGAACCCACAGCACAGCTCTTAGACCCGGGCCTCTCATCCAAGTCCCTGATGTTAAGCTTCATTTAGGTGGAGACCAGAATCCAAGCACAACTCAGAAACAGCGTCTGAAGTCCACCGGGCTCCCGGGCTCCTCTGAGCCGGGCAGATGCTGCTCCCTCTGCCCCCGGTGCTTTTCCTTCCTTCCTCCTGCCTCTCCCCGGGCTCACCCTCTGGAGCTCAGTTCAGCCCTCTTTTCTTCAGGGGAGGCTCCTGGTTACCTGCCCCAGCTCAAGGCCTCCTCTGACAAATGCTCAAAACAGGCAAATTTCACTTCACTGAGTTGGGCATCTTTGTCTATGACTCTCTGGCCCAGCACGGGTCGGGCTCCTCTGCCAGCAAAGGGACCATCAGCCCTCTGTCACCGCACCCACAGAGGCCCCACAGGACGCTTTTTGTGTATGTGTTTCATCGGTCAGCAAATGAGCAAGAGAGTGACGGAATGACTAGAAACTACGTCAGGATCACAACCTGGAAGGGCTGGGTGTGGTGGTGCAAGCCTGCAGCCCCAGCACTCTGGAGGCTGAGGCAGGAGGATCACGAGTTCAAGGCTAGCATGGGCAACTTAGTGACTTAGCAAGACCCCATCTCAAAATAAAAAATAAAAGGGGGCTGGGATGTAGCCGAGTGATAAGGTCCTGGGTTCAATCCCTGGTACCCCAAAAAAGAAAGCTAAAAGGAGAGGAGAGGAGAGGAGAGGGGGAGGGGAGGGGAAGAGGAGAGGACAGGAGAGGAGCGGGAAGGAGAGGAGAGTAAGGAAGGAGGGGAAACTGGAAGTATCTGTCTCTAGGGATGGACCAACCCTCGGTACACTTTGTTCTAAAAGTCACACTTTACCGGACCCAGAGTCAGGGCACCTAAATCAAAAGCAACCAATCAGAACACGATGCGCGGACCATGAGTGAAACTCTGTCCAATAGGAGTGTGCATAGTTGATGGTGGTAAGACCAGCCAATCAGATTTCGCTTCAGAAAGTATAACTAGGAGGGCGGCGTCTGCAGGGCCACCCACGAGGCCCTGCCGCGAGCGTCGGGAATTGTATATAAAATCGCTGTGTGTTTTATAGTTTTCGAAGCACTGTAGCTTTGGTCAGATTATCAGAGGAAACCATAACGAAGGTTCAAAACTAGTATACGAACGAGTAAATATTCTTGTAGTTTTTAACTGGAAAATTTCATATAAAAATCTAGCTTGTCAATATTCTCCCAAAATATAATAATGCTGTAATTTCTCACGATTAGGATTGTTCAGAGCTGAGTTGCTGTTGCTCCCTATGACAGAGCACGCATTCTCCAACGCACCATATCCCTATCTCCCTTGTGTTGTCTTGCTTGCTTGTATGACATTTCCTGCCTGGACCCTACAAACAGCTGAGTTTGCAACTCACCGCTGTCAGAAAGTGCTAGTTCAGACTAAAGCGTGAGTGGCTGCTATGTCTGCAGTTTTGGAATAGCTTCATGAACCTCTGTAGACCTGTACAGATTTATCTGCATGCTGATTGTTCTCGCTTTGGTTGGGTTTTTTGGCTGGTTGGGGGAGGCGTTTTGTTCTGTTTCCTGCGGTGACTTTTTATTATGGTTTGCCTCTCCGGTCATCTTCTCCCCAGCAGAACCAAGACTCACAGTGCCCTTCGACTGACGCAAACCTGGAAAACTTCCGTCCCGCTCCCTGGGTGGAAGAGAATTCTCACCGCGAGCCGCTAGCACTCAGGTCACACTGAGAAAAACCCGGCTACCTCTGCGTAATCAGCTGCTGCGCTGGGCCCGTTTGCTACTGAGTGGCACCTGAAAGGGGCAAAGTGACTTCCCAGCCAGGGGCAGCACTGAAGGGAAATATACGCAACCAGCATCAGGGTCTAAAGTGTTTTCTACAGGCTACTTCCGCTCCTGCGCAGAAAGGGAGGGAGCGCGGTCAATGCCTAATGCGCTAGCTTTCACCCTGCTCTACTCAAGCGGATTACGCGCGATTCAGTGCTTCCTGACTGCATTGGGCAAGGTGCAGTGTGACTGGCGCGTGGAAACTTGAAGGCTAGAACAGGAGGTCGGGACACAACAGCTATAATAACGTGACTATTCGGCTAATTGAAGGAACGCCTGATCTTTCTTGCCAAGCGTTTATTCTCGCATTTTTCTTAAACACTCCCATGTCCCTGATCTCAAACTGATCCAGTTAAGTGAGCCTCCACTGCACCTCCTGCCTCCTGAGGGAGAGACTGAGTTCCAATAACAATATTGGAAGCCAGGCATGGTGGCACGCAACTGTAATCCCAGCCCTCAAGAGGCTGAAGCAGGAGGATCACTGTGAGTCAGAGGCCAGCCTGGGCCACACAGTGAGTTTAAGACCAGCCTGAACTACATAGTGAGACCCTGTCTCAAAAAACCAAAAATATCAAAAGAAAATGTTGTTTGAGCACCTGAGTCCAACCAGATCTGAAATTCTCCTCTTTAGTCTTTCCCAAGCCTTGAAACTATGAAGTCCTGTGGGATTTGGGAGGGTTTTTTATTTAATTTTTTTTTTTTGACTAGGAGAGTTTATAGGTAATCTCTTTTTAACTGAGTCAGATAATAATAAAAATTATATACAAATGATAAATAAAAATACATACAAAAATTTTTTTTGTCTTTTTGAGACAGGGTCTCATTAATGCAGTTCAGGCTGGCCTTGAGCTCACTTTGTAGCCCAGGCTGGTCTCGAACTTGCATTGATTCTCCTGCCTCAGCCTCCTGACAAATGTTTTTATATTGCCTCATTTCATCTTCAAAACAGTCTTGTAAGATTTACAAGCAGGTGTCCTGATGAGAATAAAGCCAGTTTCTTGTATAGGCACAGCAGTCTAAAAAAAAAATCCTTCCCTCACCAAATCATTCAGGGCCAGGTCTGGGTTTTGGGGGTGTTAAGACCCGAACTCCCTCTAGGACCAGAGACAGAGACCCAACAGGACCGAGGCTGATGAGAAGCATTCAGGGAGACTTGGGGCAGTGCTTCCCGGACTTTAATGGGGTTATCTGGGGCACTCATTAAAATCCAGAGCCAGCTGGGGATTTAGCTCAGTGGCCTAAGCTCCTGCCAGGCAGGTGTGAGGTTGTGAGTTCGATCCCCAATATCAAAAAGAAAAAAGAAAAAAAAAATCCAGAGCCCACTTCAACCAGATCTGAGACTCCGCATTTATTTATTTATTCTTGGCACTGGGGATTGAACCCAAAGACTGCGCACTGAGCCACATCCCCAGCCATTTTTTAAACCTATGCGTGTATATGTACTTTGAGACACCGTCTCATTAAGTCATTAAGTGGCCAGCCCAGGCTCAAACTTGCAACCCTCCTGCCTCATCCCCCACCCCACCCCAATTCTGGGATTCCAGGTGTGCACCACCATGCCTGTCTTAAAGACATCAGTCTTTTTTTGGGGGGGTCTTTTTTGAGGCAGGGTCTCACTGTGCAGTTCAGGTTGGCTCTGAGCCCAGGGTGGTCTCAAACTCGCAGCAATCCTCCTGCCTCAGGCTCCAGAGTGCTGGGATTACAGGCATGCACCACCACACCCAGCTCATTAAAGACATCATTCTAACCAGCTCCCTAGTAATGCCGAGGCCGCCAGCCGGTCAGGGGCCACACTGAGTGACCAGGGCTCCTGTGAGGACAGCAGGCAGCCAGAGCACTCAGGCCAGAGGGGCTCAGTCCCCAGAATCCCACAGGCTCCCCCGATGCTCCTGACCCACGACGGTGGGGCATTCTGAAAGCCCTGGCAGCACAAGTTGAAAGGACTGGAAGAGGAAAAGGCACTGAATACCAAGTCCCTCCTGGGCGTCTGGGCTCAGGAGCACCTCGTGCTGTAGAACGGCGGCTTCCCCTCGTGGTGGCTGCCTCAGCCAGGGTGACAGAGAGGGTCTCCAGCATGTCGCCAGCCCCGTAGGAGGGCCAAAGGCAGAACCTACAGTATGGTGACTGCTGAACGCCTCGCTCTCTCACACTGAGGAGAAACTGAAGAATCTCAAGTCAGACCACTGTAAATCAGGGCGGTCTGTATGACCATATATACCGGCATAGATTTCATTTGTGTATGTGTTTCAAACTTCTCATTACAAAGTATTTTTAAATTTAAATAAAGCCAAAGGTGCGGGCGCACACCTGTAATCCCAGCCATGGTGGGAGGCTGAGGCAGGAAGATGGCAAATCTGAAGCCAGCCTAGACAATTTAGTGAGATCCCATCTCCAAATAAAAGTAAAACAGCTGGGGGTATGGCTCAGTGGCACCCCCATGCTCAACCCCCAGTACTGTAAAAAGTTAAAATTAATAAAATAAATGTAATTGCTACAAGCTAAACCTAATGTTACTTAAAAGCCACACTTCTGGCCTCCCGAGAGATCAATCTGATCACCCCCAACCCGGCACCTGAGGAACCGCCCCCCCCCGGCCCGCCCACCTACAGCCTTCAGAGGGGTGGTGAGGAGCCGGGACGCAGCTACCCGCTTGGATCCCCATCCCGTCCTGGCTCTTCCTGCCCACCTGGTTTTCGCAAGTGACTTTCACTTTGCAACACCACCGTACCCCAGTTTCCCCAGCTGTAAAACGGGAGACACAGTAGGCAGCAAACTTGGGGTTTTGCGGTAAATATAGGAGTGTGTAAAAGTCTTCGGGATGCCAGGCAGGGAGTCCGGGCCTGGAAAGGCTGGGCTCGTTACCCATCTGCCCGGCTCGCGCGTGCACTGGGTTTGTCACCCCTGGCTCAGGAGGTGGCGGTAAGAGGACGCGGTCAGTGGGGAGGCCGGGAAGAGACCGTTGCCAGCTGCAAAACGCACGCGGTCCCCATGTCCGGATCGCGGCACACCAAGTGTCCCCTCTCTCCGCCTCTTCCAAGGACCCTGCCCCAGGCCACCCAGGGGCGCGCGTCCCACACCGTGGCCCCCGGGCGCCGGCCTCCCGCCCAGGCACCGGGCGCCCGCGGCAACCTGTTCCCCCGGGAGCCGCCGGGGCGCGGGGACCCTGCAGGGCGGAGCCGCCCGCCTTCCCTCCCGCTCCGCGCATCCCCGGCCCGCAGCCGCCGCCCCGCGCCCGCGCCCTGCCCGCCTTACCGCCCGCTGCCGCGCCGGGAGCGCCGGGGCCTCCGCGCCTCCAGCGGTGTCGCCTCTGCGACCGCCGCCGCCACCGCGGCAGAGCCGCCGCGCGTGACCCTCGGTGCCGGCCCCCGCCCCCACGCGCTGCGTCCGGACCCTCGGCTCCGCGCCTCCGCCACACGGCGCCGTCCCCGCGCCCCGCTGCCTGGGGACCCCGGGCAGCACCTGCACACCGCCCCGCTCCTATAAAGGGGCCGCCGGGGACGTGGGGCGGGGCTGGGTCCCCATCCCGAGACGGCCCGGGAACAGGACCCCTCCCCCAGGCGGAACGCGCCTCATCCTCTTCCTCCCGCCAAACCCGAGGATCGGGGTCAAGGCAGGCCAGCCGAGCACGTTCAGTTTGGTTCAGTTGGTATTTGAGGGGGGAATGTGAATTAAGGCTGGGCCCGGCAGTTCACACCTCTCATCCCAGACCTCTGCGAGGCTGAGGCAGGAGAATTGCAAATTCAAGACCAACCTGGACAACTTAGTAAGACTCTGTTTCAAAACTATTTTTTTTAATTTTTTTAATATCAATTGTCATTGCTTAAAAAATTGAGATCACACAAATATTAGGGATTCCCAGTAACTCTTTTAAAAAGATAGTCTAAAGCCAGAATGAAGGCCCTTCCAGGAGACAGGTGCTAACACCCAGCAACCCGCCTTGGACCTCTGAGTTTGGCCTACAAACAGCTGAGTTTTCTGTTTTCCAGAAGTAGTTGTCATTATCCCCATTTTACTGGTAAGGAAACTGAGGCTCAGAGACGTCTAGTCAACTGTTCATGGTCACACAGCAGAACTGATTTGGAGCACAGTGTTTATACCCCAAGGGCCTTAGTCTTAAGGTAAAGGAAAGCGAAGAAGAAAGAAGAAATCACCTTCCAAGAGGGAACATTAATAGCACACTTTTAACACCAGTTTGTTGGTCTTCGCTGGAACTTAAATTTTTAGCTTCATTTAAATCCGCAGTGCCCACACTCACTCATCGGGGCCGCCTTCATTTTCTCATTGCAGCATTTTGAAAAATTCTGAAGGTTTGACTGAGTTGAAAATATTTCTTATTTTATCCCTCCCTGGTTCCTAGCAACCGTAGGTGTTCTTGCCTTCCGTTTCTTTTTTTTTTTTTTAAGCTTCTTTACTTATATTTTATGCTGTGTGATTTGTAAATTTCCCCTTACCAGCTGCTGGCAGAATAAAATGTTCTGCTGTTAAGTTTCCTGTGAGGGCAGTGCGGGCCTCTGGCCTACAAAACACACTTGCCGAGAAGCCCATGCCAAGGCGCCTGCCCACCCCGCCTCGTTCTTGGGGCCTCTCCGGGC
>RJWM01018750.1:11128-40498 GCA_004363535.1 Dasyprocta punctata
TTTTTTTTTTTTTTTTTTTTTTTTTTTTTTTTTTTTTTTTTTTTTTTTTTTGAGACAGGGTCTCACTATGCAGTTCAGGCTGTCCTCAAGCGCACTTTGTAGCCCAGGCTGGTCTCAAACTTGCAACGATCCTCCTGCCTCAGCCTCCCGAGTGCTGGGATTACAGGCGTGTGCCACCACGCCCAGCTTTTCCATGCTATTCCGATTACATTTTTGAATAATCTTTGCCTCTCAATGAGATGAAATAGTTCCAGGTGAGATGATATGTCTGAGGTCTGAAAATCATCAACCAGCATCATAAGACAACGACCAGGTGGCAACCATTTCACCAAAGAAAGCTCTGACATCGTCCTGTATGAGTTGGGAGCAACTTGCTTGAAAGTGAACAAAATACAACGAACTTCAAACTAAAAGAATTTATTGGGTCATAGAGTGGAACAGCGCATAGGTTGATCTGACTTCAAGCACAGTGCGATTCAAGGCACAAATGCTGTCATCAGGACCTGGTTTTTCTGTCTGGCACCCTGTCACCTCATGGGGGCAAAAGAGCTGCCAGCAGCCACAGGCTATATCTCAGATTCAAGAGCAGCGCAAGAGAACAGGTCTCTTTTTCTGGCAACTCCCACATTCCTGGGGTTTGCTCTGATTGGCCAGTTTTAATCTGATGCCCATCCCTGGACCAATGGGTGTGGTTAATGGAATGAGAAGCATCGATTGACTTAGACCTGAGACGCTCTAGGGGAAGAGGGAATTGGTACAGTAGAGGGTGACCACAGATGTCCCTGACGGGTTTACTTCTCTGCAGAAGTCACCTGGTTAGCACCAAGAGAACAAATACAGCCTGCATCTGACGTAGGGATTCTTCAGAAAGTCCCACTACCAAGTTGATCATGGCTATCCCAAATATTACAGGATAATGCATAACAGGCACCTATAGTGTACTAAGGTCAGGTTCTGGGTTCGGATCCTAGCCCCGCCACTTGACCCTCCAGGGCAGCTTGCACAGAGCCTCAGTTTAACATTAGCACCCACGTCTCCATCTGCGGGATGGGGTTCATAGCAGCACCCGCCTGCTGGGCTGCAGTGCGGGTCCAGTGAGATAACCAGTGGGCAGTACGGTACCCAAGAAGCCGTAGCCAGGGCTGCCATCGGAAGAGTGTTGCTCATTAGGCAATGATGATTATAAGCAGGGATGGCCCTGGTTTTTAATGAGATATATAGAGAGATAGATAGATAGATAGATAGATAGATGGATGGATGGATGCTGTCGCGGGGGGGAGGGGCACAGCAGGAACCGGCGTGTCAGGCTCTTCTGATTTTTTTCAAGCACAAGTGCAGATTGTTAGATAAAATCTCCAAATTTATAAATGCTGGCTAGGAGGTGGGTGCCTGGCATGCTCAAAGCCCTGGGTTTCACCCACCACCACCACCTCTGAAACAACAAAAACATAAATGAGGTGGGTTTGGAGAGAGTTGAATTTATTTCTTTCTTTTTAATTTGGTTTTTAGTAGTACTCTGCAGTACGTAATGATTACGTTCGTTATGAGGGGCTGGTTCACGTACTTAACACATCTTAATACTTTTTACATCCCCTTCCCTTTCTCCATCTCTTGCCCCCCCCCTTCTATTTCCAAAAGATCTAACTCCCTAAAAACATACAAATGTTGACAATAGATTATTTTCTGAGATAGAGTCTCGCTAAATTGTCCAATCTGAACTCCAACTTGCGACTCTCCTGCTTCAGCCTCCCCAGCGGCTGGTATTATACGCGAGCACCACCATTCCTGGCTTTGAAATATTGTGAACACAGTAAAGGCATCTTTCCCACTCAGAAAAGAAACTCAAATCATGGCAGATGCGAGCAGTTCACGACCTCTGCTCTTAAAGACTCCCAGGGCGCCTAGCCTGTGGGTCACCGGAGAAACTTCCACCTGCCTGCTTGCCCTCCCCAACCCTCTCCGCCTCCCCGCCCATCCTTGGTTCCTTGGTCCCTTGGTCCCTTGGATGTTTTTGCCCCTGTACCAGTGGACAATGTGGCTTGTCAACCACCCATTATGTCCAATTGCTCTGCAGGATGGGGTGAGTGGGCGGGCAGAGGAAGTGGGAGGGGCTTCAGAGATGGAAATTGGCCAAGGGGAGCCGCCCAGTCCTCAGTGTGGTCTGGTTTCCGGCCGAGTGTGTACCGGAGCCTCCCCCAGTGGTCTGCAGCCGGCACACAGGCGTTTTCTGGGAGTTCCTTACACCCCCGACCCCCACCCCCACCGCAGAAACCACGGGCCTGGCAGGACTGTTTAACAAGTCGCCCAGAATCAGAAAATTCAGGACTAAAGTTTGAGGTGAGACTCGTCCTCAGTGTTTCGTGCTCACTTTGCCTTTCTCCACCTTAAATTATACTTCCGAAGACCCGCTCTGTTACCCTGGCCAATCCCAGAAGAGGGAAGCTAGGAAGCCCTCTCATCACAACGAGAACCTTCGACATCTCCGTTCTCTCCCACTGGAATGATCTTATAACTCAACGATAAGCAGAGCGCCCAGTTAGCATGTGTGCGAAACAGCGGAACAGGTAGGTGACCAAGAAAGAGATATAAATGGCCCATAAACACACGGAAAGGTCTTCAACATCATTCATCAGTAGAAAGACACAAATTGAAAGCACAATGAGGAACCACTACACCCCTACCTTAGCGGCTGAAATTAGTAAGACTGACCGAATCAAGCATTTTGGACTTTCATATGTTACTGAAGAGAATGGAAAATGGTACAGTTTTATAAGAAATGATGATTTCCTGAGAAAAGAGAAAAGATATAAATTTGTATATATACACTTAAGATAGCTAAGAGGATTGTGTTACTAATTCTATTAGTTCTTGGAACAAAACAGTTAACATTCATAGGATTAGATGAATTTTGCAAGTCTGTATCTGGTAATCTGAGTAACTCTTCTGAAGATAACTATGCAAAATAACAACCTTAGTTATGTTCCTACCACCTTGTTTTGCAAGCCTGTATTGTTATTGTTTTGGGCTCTTTGTTATTGTTATGTATTAGTCTCTTTTGTTTCTTTTTTTTTTTTTTTGTAGTTTGTGACCTTTTGTTTTGTCTTTCCCTCTAAAACAGAAAGGATAGATGTACATGTATAGGCTTACACAAGCCTAGAATTTCTCCTAAAGGGTTTACAAGAACTGATTTTATTACGAGTGATGGATGGTATGAACAGCTACTTGGAAGAAAACGAGACATTATGGTAGCCATTGCTGATTTCCAATCATCTTGTTGTGAAGTCCAGTAATGCTTATATCCTTAGTTTTGATTGTTCTTAGTCTGTTCTGTATCATTTGATTTCAATATGTGTGCAAGTGTGGACAGCTATTTTGAAGAGAACAAGAGACATCATGGTAGCCATTGTTGAGTTTCCTATTGTCTGGCTTTGAAGGCCTGTAATGCTTTCTTTCATTCTTTTGTTTTTATCGGTTTTATACTATTATGTTTTGTTTGAATTCATTGTGTGTGAAGATATGGACAACTACTTCAAAGAAAACAAGACACGTTGTGGTAGCCACTGTTGATTTCCTGTTCTCTTGTTTTGAAGTCCTGTGTTATTTGCATTGTTTTGTCCTGATCTGCTTTCTTCTGTTCTGTTTTGTTTTGTCTTATTCTCTTTAAAATAAAATCTAAAAAAAAGAAATGATGATTTCTTATAAAGCTCAACATACACTTAAGACCCAGTAACTCTACTCCTTGACTATTACCCAAGATAAATGAAAATATATGCATGTACGAAGACCTGGGAACAAAAACATAGGTCCTTTACAAGGTGCTGGAAATGAAAACATACGTTCATGCAAAGAGCTGGAAATGAAATCATATGTCCTTATGAAAACAGGCACACAGCTGCTGTATTCATAACCAAAAGTCCTAAGTAAACCAAAGCCCGTCAGTATAAACAGGCAAACTGAGGTGTAATCATACTGTGGAATACTACACAGCAATGATAAAGGAACATGCTATTGACACACAACATGGACACATCTCAAAAACCATATGCCAAGTAAAAGATGGTAGACACAAACAACTGTGTGACTCTGTGTATGAAACTCTAGAGTTAGAGTCTAGGCATTCGTAGGGATAGAGTAGCAGGCCACTGTTGTCTGGGTGGAAGGAGTGACAATCAATGGCAAGCAGCTGTGAGAAGAATTTCGGAGGCAGAGGAAATGTTCGGTGTCTTCACGGCAGTGGTGGCCGCACGGTGGCTGTATCAGCCCAAATCCATCACACGGCAAACAGAAATCCCTGTGTGTCAGTCACCCCTCCATAAGGTGGACTTTTTTGGCAGGTGGCACATAGATTACACTTGGTAAAGAACGAAGGCGTTGATGTGCTTGACGTGGCCAGGAGGAGCCCGCGAGGCCCAGCAGGTTCGGAGGCCGCAGAGGTTTCGCCTGTATCCAGTACCATCCAGTGCAGGTAACTGGGAAGCCAGCATGCCCTGGACACAGTCACTAGGCACTCCTCACTCAGCCCTGAGCCCACAGACGCCCGGGGCCATGGGCTTATCAGAGCCTCCTCGTTGGTCCCTGCGCCTTTCAGACAGCCCCTGAGGAGGCGGTGACCCTCCAGCAATCTGGGCGGTTTCTAACACGCAGCACGGGACTCCAGGGGGTGCCCACGCTCCCCAGCGTGGTAGTGTCCTCGGGAAGGAAGCGTGGTTCTTCTGTTCACAGGTACTTCTCCCCTAGGTAAAACTCACCTAAACATTTTGAAGTGTTCGATTCAGCTGGGCACAGCAGTGTAGTCTACGATCCCAGTTACTTGGGAGGCTGAGGCAGGAAGATCACAAGTTCAAAGCCTCCCTGGGCAATTTATTGAGACCCTGTCTCAAAATTTTTTAAAAAAGGCTAAGGGTGTAGCTCTGTGGCTGAACACTTGCCTAGTAGGCGTGGAGCCTTGGGGTCAGCCGTCACCTCTATATAAAACATTTCCACTACCACAAAAGGAAAGCTGTACCCATTAGCCAATCACTTTCCCTCTCCCTCTTCTCCCCGCCCCTGACAATCACTCATCTTCCTCTGTATCTGTAGATTTACCTACACTGGACTTTTACTTAATGGAATCATACAATATGGAACTTCTTGTGCCTGGCTTCTTTCCCTGAGCAGCATGCCATCAAGTTTCATCCATACAGTCATACAAATCAGTAGCTCACTTCTTTTCATGACTGAGTAATATTCCATGATGCAGTTTGTATGTCGTATCTTCTTTTTCCATTCATCAACCTGTGGACATTTGGGTGTTTGCAGACACCGTACAACCTACATCTCAGTCCTGGGGGAAGGCAGGACTGTGAGGTCCCTAGAGGCCAGGCCCATGCCTTCTGACATCAGTGCTCCTTACTGCAGAGCTACAGCTGCCACCCTGGTTATTCTACAGGATCTAGGAAATCGTCCTTAATACTGAAGGAAAGAAGGCAGAACAAAGGAAGGACGGACGGATGGCCTCTGGACAAATAACAAAAAATGTCATATTTGGGTTCTTTTGTTTTTTGAGATGAGGTCTCCTATGTTGTCCAGGCTGGTCTCAAACTCCTCAGTTCAAGTGACTCACCTGCCTCAGCCTCCTGAGTATGCACCCCTACACCTGGCTTTTTGGCTTATTATTTATCAAATATTTAGTAGGAACCTACACTGTGGCCGACAGCCTCAGTGCTAGAGATACAACAGTGGACAGCTCTTCCAATCAGAGAGCATTTGTCAACTTTTAATTTTTTAATTTCATAATTATTGAAAGAAGGAAGGGAAAAGGAAAAAGACAAATTTGTCTATGTGTATACCTAAGATAGCTAATATGACTATACTACTAGATGTATTAGTTATTGGAAAAGAACAGTTAACACTCATAGGATTAGATCAACTTTACATGTCTGTATCTGTTAAACAGCCCTTTTGAAGGTAACGATATGTAATATTGCAACCACTGTCAAATTCCTATCATGTTACTGTATTGAATTTGTTGTTGTTGTTTGTCTTTTTTGCTTTTTGTCTTTCTTCTCTGTGTCTTTTTTCTCTTAAATAAAAAAAAATCTCACAACTGTTATGGTGTATATAGAGGACGATCCTCAGCAGCCTCATGCACTTGTAGTTAGGGCTTTTGGAGGCGGACTAGACCATTGGGGTGCCGTGGCTGGCTTGCTGTTAGGAGGTGGGGCCTGGTTGGGTCAGTGGGGGGTGACATGAAAGGGTCTCTCTCTCTCTCCAACTCCTCCCTTCTCTCTCTTCTTCCTGCCCTCCATGTCATGAGCAACTTTCCTCCACCAGACCCTTCCACCATGCCTTCCTGCCTTGGAGCCAGCTGACTGTGGACTAAAAACCATGAGCCAAAATAAGCCATGGGTGTCAGGAATTGTGTCCCAGTGACAAAGAGGTGAGCAGGACAACAGTTGTCCCTTTCAGTTTCCTGGTTTCCTCCCCGCATCTCATACACTGCTTCCACTCTATTCCATGTTGGAGCCATTCGTCATTCCAGCAAATAAGGTTGGTTTAAAAAAAAAAAAAAAAAACACTTCACAAAAGAAGATCTATAAATGGCCAATAAACCCACAAAAAGGTGCTCAATATCATTAATCGTTAGGGAAATGCAAATTAAAACCACAATGAAACATCATAATGCTGCCAGTAGCGTAGTTTAAGTCAGCGAGGATGACAACATCAAGTGTTGGCGAGGACATGGAGCAACCGGAACTGTGTACACCACTGATGGAAATGCAAATGGTACCATGTTGGAGAAGAGTTCACTGTCTTTTATAAAGATGTATCTTCCAAAGGACCCAGGAATTCCACGCCTAGACATTTACCCCAGACAGGGCTGGCTTCAAATGAAGACCATGTCACCATCTGGATATGTGACCCTGACGGGCATTAAACAAATAAACACACAGCTAAATGCATCAGTACGAGGTGAGACACAGCTCGCAGAGGGGGTTGCGGGGGGCTAGATTTAGGGGAGGTGTGAGAGGAAGCTTCTTTGGGGGACATGATTCACCAGATGGAACTAGAAGGATCAGAGAGCTTCTGGGAAGGCAGAGGAGCCACAGCCAGGCCCCGGCAACCCAGAATCTGAACATGTGCCCCAAGAGGAAAGCCTAGGTCAGCTGGTGAATTGGAGGGGACTGCAGCCAGAGAGCAGACCACATCCGCCCTGCAGACCACAGCAAGATGTCCACACGTGACCCTTCACGCAGGGACGTGGCTGGGGTCCTCCTCCAGGTTCTC
Organism: Dasyprocta punctata; assembly: GCA_004363535.1. NCBI lineage: Eukaryota > Metazoa > Chordata > Mammalia > Rodentia > Dasyproctidae > Dasyprocta > Dasyprocta punctata. The sequence continues at coordinate 18,395 of RJWM01018750.1, forward strand.
CAGGAGCAGCTCCTGAGACAAAGACATGGGTGCAAGTAGGTTGTTATGGGAAGGGAGTTCAGGGAGCACCGGGAGAGGACAAGGGATGGAGAAGGGGAGAAGCAAGTCCGGGGTGCATCGTTCACACCTAAGGGTCCACGTCCCGCGGGGAGGGTCTGGGAGACAGTGCGGAGCGCGCTCAGTGGAATCCCAGCAGAGGCCCCAGCGACCTGGCAGTATGCACGCAAGCAGGAGCGAGGCTGGTCACTTCCTGGACCTTTCAGTGTGCGCTCTAGATGACCAGGGAAGGCCTGGAGTGACAGCCAAGGGCGCTGCTGCCATCAGAAGCCATCAGCAGGCCTGCGGGCCCGGCAGTGGTGTTTGCCAAGGGGAACCGCCTGGGGCACACAGGACACCTGACGCGGGGAGCCCCAGGAGGGCTGTACACGGAGCGGTTTTCAAAGCTCTCTCTGGTCTCTGGGTGGACAATAAGCGGCAGGTGACAGGAAGGGGGACAGAAAGCCGCTCGGAGTCACTGCGTGGTGCAGGCAGGAGATGGTCACAGCTTGGGCCGGGCTGCTGGCAGTGGGGCTGGAGCAAGGCAGTGGGAGCCTGGAGGAAAATTCAGAAGTGCAGACAGCCAGGCCCGGTGATGGGTGGGTCATCGGCGGGGATGGAGGAGAGACGGCTTCAAGGGCAGCACCTGAACTTCCACCCGAGGAGCACGAAGGTGCCATTGCCCCGGGGCGGGCGTCAAGGAAAGAGAGGGCCGGTGTTCTTGAAGAATGCAATTAGGAGAAATGAGCTGCGTCACCAGCCGCAGCTTGCCTGTCCCCTGCTTGTCCCATACTAGGTCCCGAGAGCAGATCTGTGCTTTTCCTCTGGCTCCTACATTCCTCGGGGATGAGAGCGAGGCCTGCCAGGACCGTGACAAGTGAGGAGGAAATAAGGGACAGGCAGGCCGCAAGTTCTCCTGGCAACCTGCCCAGTCCTGGAGGCAAATTCCGGGAGCTTCCTTGGGTCTTGCTTACTAAGGGAAGGTGGATATCTTTCCCCGGCTTCCAGGGATAGGGGCATAAACCTGGTCAATTTCTATGAGCAATGTGCTTTGAATTCAGTGTTTTTAAATAGCTCAGATTATTTTTTCCTCTGGAAGATGACCTAAAAATAAACACGGGAGAGCAAATGTTTGGTATTTGTTCCAGGGGAACTAAATTGGTCACTTAAGTAGTCAGCAAATATTAATATCTAACGTTGTTAAGGCAACTGATGGAGAGGGCAGGGACGAAAGGGTTCACAAACAGGGAAGAAACAGAACTGGGGCTCAGACACAGGGTGGCCACATCCAGGGGTCTTTGCAGGGAACCGTCTGCCGTGGGGTTCAGTACAGACTTAGGAGTGGAGAGCATACAAATCGGTACAACTACTTTGGAAAACTGTCTACGCTAGATCTAAACGTATGTATCAGCCACAATCCTGCAATCCCATAGGTAGGAATATTCCAAAGACAAACACGTTGTTTTTGCTCACTGAAAGAAATGTGCTAGACCCTCCAAGGTCATATTCATGTTAGCAAAATAAAGCAAAAGAAAAACTAGAAATAATCTAAGTGCCCACCAACAGCAGGAGAGGCAATTGGGCTGAGGTACATCTACGAAGTGGAATGCTATACAGCAAGGCAAGCAAAGGATGCAAAACTACAAACCACCACAAGGGTGCGTCCCACAGATGGAGCATTGAGCAAAAGAAGTCAGACAGGAGAGCACGTACTATGTCATTCCATTTACACAGTAACTGCGGGAGGCTGAGGCAGGAGGATTCTGAACTGGAGGCCATCCTGAGCTAAAAATAAGACTGTCTCAAAAGCCAAAAAAAAAAAAAAAAAAAAGCTAAAACTATCCACTTCTTGCCTTGTACACTGGTTTGGTAGTATGTTTGCTTTGTGACAATTCATCAAGCTCTACACTTAAGAATCTGTGTGTTTCTCTATCTGTATATTTTACTTCAGTCACAAGTCAGAATTGGAGGGGACTTGGGTAGGGCCCTGCACACCCTCTGTGTGCCCTTATTCTACCCAGCTCCTCTCCCCATTTGGGCAAAGGTTACACCTGTTCCCAGCATCAATCATCTGGATGCGGAGTTGCTTCAAATTAGTAGCAGAGGGCCAGGTGTGATCGTGCACTCCTGGAATTCCAGCACTTGGGAGGCTGAGGCAGGAGGGTTGCCACAAGTTTGGGGCCAGCCTGGACTACATTGTGAGTTTAGGGTCAGCTTGAACTACATAGTAAGACCCTGCCTCTAATAATAATAATAATAATAATAATAATAATAATAGCAGAAGTGAAGATGTCTCCTTTGCTTCCTTTCCCAGCTTCGGATGAAGAAGATAAACTGAAGGAACGGCATTTGCAGGGCCCCCGACAAGGTGGGAAAGAGCGACCTCCTCAGTCCTTGACTCTGGGCCCCACAGTTGGGCCAGTGGCACAGGGTTCCAGGCCCCGGCCTTAAGAGGCTCAAGGCCAGCCTGAACTGCATAGTAAGACCCTGTCTCAAAAAAGACACAAACAACACAAAACAACAACAAGAAAGAGGTCCCACACGCGTCCCCTTGCACCCTTAGGTCTCTGACAGCACAGGGAGATGGGTGCACCTGCTGACGATCCGGTCTGCAGAGAGAACGCGGGGCAGGGGCGAGAGCTGGGCCGGCCCCAGGGCTGTGCCAGGAAACGTGAGCGAGATGGGTCCATCACCTCTAAGAAGCAGAAAATATTACGAAAATCAGGTGCGTCACTTGATTCTGATAACTCTGATCTAACACCACCCCCTCAATGAAAACGGCTATATTGGTTTTCTCTTTAAGAAATGAAACGAGGATGGAGTGTCAGAGTTCACCCAAGACATTTATTTTCTTGAGCTTAGTTGTCAAATCATTGACTTTGGTGTCAGAACACTGGGCCCAAGAGGCTTGGCCTTCAGTAAGTTATACCAGCTCTGCAAGCTTCCTTCCTTCCATCGCGAAATGGCAATAATGCCTCACTGACCTCGGAAAGTCACCGGGAAGATGGAATCAGATAATGCATGTGATGGTCTTTTCTTTCTTTCTTTCTTTCTTTCTTTCTTTCTTTCTTTCTTTCTTTCTTTTCTTTCTTTCTTTCTTCCTTTCTTTCTTCCTTTCTTTCTTTCTTTTAAGCAGTGCTGGGGATGGGACCCTTGGTCTTGCAGGTGAGGCTGAGTCACGCGCCCAGGTTGCAGGTGACATTCTTAGAGCACTAACCTGGCTCTTTTAAATGATCACTGCTATTATTTGCAAGCGTCCATCCATTCATAGCCATGCCCATGGCAACATGAGCAGCTTTTCCCCTACAAGGCCAGAAGTCCATTAAGATACTTTGCATTTGGCCCATGGTTATTAACCAAGCCCTTCATTCAGGGAAGCCTGTGGGATTCTGGGGACTGAGCCCCTCTGGCCTGAGTGCTCTGGCTGCCTGCCGTCCTCACAGGAGCCCTGGTCACTCAGTGTGGCCCCTGGCTGGCCGGTGGCCTCAGCATTGCTAGGGAGCTGGTTAGAATGATGTCTTTAACGAGCTGGGCATGGTGGCGCATGCCTGTAATCTCAGCACTTGGGAGGCTGAGGCAGGAGAATTGAGGCAGGAGAATTGTTGAGAGTTTGAGACCAGCCTGGGCTACAAAGTGAACTCAAGGCCAGCCTGAACCACATAGCAAGACCCTGTCTCAAAAAAGACAAAAACAACACAAAACAACAACAAGAAAAAGAAGTCTTTGCTTTGAAAAAAAAAAAGAAAGAAAGAAAGAAAAGAAAAAAAGAAAAGAAAAAAGAAAAGGAAAGAAAAGAAATTCACACTGCAAGGTGAGTCATACTAGGGAGAGCGATCCATCCTGAAACTCCAAAATGCGAAATGTTCCAAAACCTGAAATTTTTCGAACTCCAATATGACACCATTAGTGGGGAATTCTGCATCTAACCTCATGAGTGAAACATTGCTTCATGCACAAAATTATTTAACATAGTGAATAAAAATCACCTTCCGGGCTGAGGCTGTAGCTCAGTGTTAAAGCGCCTGCCTAGCACAGGTGAGGCCCTGGGTTCCAGCCCCAACGCCACAAAAGTAACTCAGGTGATGAAACCTAAATGCATTGCATGTTTAAACTTGGGTCCTATCCTCCAAGATATTCCATTATTTAGGTGAAAATATTCCAAAATCTGAAAAAAGTCTGAATCCCAAATACTTCTGCTCCTATACATTTGAGACAAGAGATATTCAGCCTGTATATGAAATATCTGGTTTAGTCTGGATGTTGGCTTTTTTTTTTTTTCTTGTACTGGAGATCGAACTCATGACCTTGCACTTGCCAGGCAGGTGCTTACACCACTGAGCTAAATCCCTGGCTTTTTAATGGCCTGCAATAACTTAATGGAACTTGCCAGGTGTGGTGGCACACACCTGCAGTCTCAGCCCTCAGGAGGCTGAGGCAGGAGGATCACCACAGGTTCCAGGTCAGCCTGGGCTACATAATCAGGTCAAATCCAACCTGAACTACAAAGCGGGAGTTTGAGAGGTTTCCAGGGAGATGGTCCCAGGCATACTCAGATTCTGTGGTCCATGCAAGCCATGTCCAACCTGACACCTGTCTATCCCACAGGGCCTGCGTCCACTCTGACCCCTTCCATAACTATGCCCCGAACATTGGCATGTGGCAGTTCCTCAATTCTTACCATTCCAAAAAGGCTGCTATGGCTACCTTGGCACAAAATTTTCCCCCCACAAGGTTTTCTTGGTTTTTCCTGAAAAGCACAGAAAGTGGGTCAGGTGGTATCCATGGTTTAATGCTCCTAGATCGCTACTGACCACATTCCCAATGCAGCACGAATAGCTATTAAAAATCACCCACAGGCTATGACAAAAGGATCACTTTAGCTTTAATTCACCGTTGCTCTGCCTCTTTCTCCCCTGGAATAGCAGTCACCAATCCTGGATAAAACAAGCACATGAAACACACTTATTACAATAATGGAAAACCATCTATTTTCTGGCAAGATATTTCACGCTTCTATGCCCTTGGAATTTCCTCTCAAACCCCTTCCTGTCACTCACCATCACCAACGTGTCAGTTTCAGGGTAAACAGGCAGGAGCGGGGTGGGGGGGGGGGGGCCACGGGTGGGACGTTGCCATAGCAACAGAGGATTGCAGTGATGAGTATCCATGGTGATCGGAGCTGCGGCCTGAGTGGTTTTAAATGCTTTATTTAAAATACATAACCCCTGTGCAGGGGGTTATTTATTTAAAATACATAACCCCTGTGTCGAGGATGTGATGGGGGAGCGAGGAATGGCTGTTGGCTCTGTCGTGAGCACATCCTTGGCGGAGACGAGCGAAAAGGCCAGGTGCTTTAAGGCCAAGCGCTGCTAGCTGCAGACCGCCAGCTCTAGCCCAGCGCCTTCACGCCTGCGGTCCCATTTGTACCTCGGCTGCCTGCTGATGGGTAACTAACACGGTGATAAATGCAGGCGAAGCTCTGCACCCACCCGGCTTCCTCCCCCGCTCCCCGCCACCTTGAACTTGAAACTCAGGCCTCTGAGCCCAGTCCAGAGTCCTCAAGGGCAGCTCCGCGGGAAATGTCACACAGTGCTGGGCTGCAGATCGCAAAGCAGGGCTGTTTGTCTCCCTCCGCCCCCAAATTCACATGCGAAATGAAACGGAGAAAGGGGTCTCATTCCTAATCCAGAGCTTAATCTCTTTTTTTTTTTTTTTTTTTTTTTTTTTGTGCCAGGGATCAAACTCACAACCTTGTGCTTGCCAGGCAGGCACTTATGCCGCTGAGCTAAATCCCTGGCCCAGTCTTTTATATTACAGTGAAGTTTGGTTGGGAACAGTAGAGACCCAACAAAATAGGGATTTTAACAAGATGGCAGTTTATTTCAATTTTACAGAGAGAGAGGAAAAAAAATGATGAGGCCCAAGGTAACCAGGCTGCTTCTATCTTTTTAGGCACTGTAAAAAGACTCCATTTTCATGGTTACCTCATCATCAAGGAGGGCTGCCTGGTTCCAGCCATCACATCCAAATTCTAGCTCTCACTGTCAGAATCCCCAGAAGCCAGGCTCTGAGCGACCCTAAGCTGACTTACTTAGTCCACAGTCACCTTGAGAAAGGGCATCCCCTTTCTGTCCCTTCCAATCTTTCTGATTATGAGACACAGAAAGTCCCACGAGGGTGCTACCCAGGTTCCAAACACCTCTCTCACATCTGCAAACATCTCCAGTGCCAGTGACTGAACCCAAGGCCTTCACACAGAGCCACATCCTCAGCCTTTTGTGTATTTTATTTTGAGAGGGTCTCACTAAGTTGCTAAAATGCCCCAGCTGGTTCAAACTTGTGATCCTCCTGCCTCAGCCTCCCAGAATGCTGGGCTTACAAGTGTGCACCGCCATGCCCAGTTTAGTGTCTCCTTTAAGCATCCCTAGGTCTCCTTGAGGGCTGAGCCAGCATGCAGAGCACAGGTGAACTCTGGTGTCCACGTCGAGGTCTCACCCATCACTGTCTGGCTAGCGCTGAACACCACTGCTGTGTGAGTCTCCATTTGTTTTCACTCACTTTCTATCGCGGTGAGCAACAGGGTCTCATACGTGGGATGTGCTTTCCTTTTACGTAAACGTTTAAAATATTAATTGATTTAAAGAAAAAGCATTAAGTAGACAATAGTGTACATGATGCTTGGAGATGCTAAAAGCGTAACTGAAATACGGCACGTGCAGGTGTAGCGGGAAATACAATCATGGAGGCCAGAAGAGGCCTGGGTTCTAAACCGAGCTCTGCCATTGCTTTGCTGTGTGGCTTTAAATGGGTTCCTTCGGGCCGGGGATTTAGCTCAGCGGCACAAGCACCTACCTGGCAAGCGCAAGGTTGTGTGTTCAATTCCCAGTACAAAGAAAAAAAAATAGATGAGTTCCTTCACCTCTCTGGGCATCTACTTCCATAGTATCTGTAAAATAAAGAAAATGGGTTTCAGTTGTTTCCAAGATCCCTTCTCTGAAGGATGGAACGCTGGGGTTCTACAGAGAACCCCAGATCTCACTGCAGGACCCCAAGCTATCGTCCTCTGGCGATGAAGTGTTACTGTGGTTCGCTTTGGTGAGTGGTTTGGGAGGACAGGAAGCAGCTTAGCTTAGCGATGGAGATTAATCTGTATTCAGAGCCTCACACATAAATAAAGATCTTTTTAAGCCAGCGGAGAGTCCTCTCCCAAACATGCAAAATTAGCCTTGATTATTTTTAAAACAATACTTCCCTTAATTTGCAAATGAGCAGCACGGAATGCTAAGCAGGTCCTATTTGGGATGCTAACTACTGTAGCTTTTTCAATTGAAGGCGTTCATTCTTTCACTCCCCCCAACTGTTTATTAATAACTCTGCCTTCTCCTAGCCTCTCAATTATCCCTAAATGCTAAGCCTGGTGGTGGAGCAGCTGCTAACTTTTGTTCTATGTAAGTAGCTTGTCTTGTTATAACCCAAAACAAAGACTCATTTCCCCGTTTGCTCAAGAAATAGTAGAAGATTCTACTTTGGAGTCCCAAGCTTCCAGCTGGGGGTGGGGGACAAGAACCGCTGTCCCTCAAATACAATTCCCGTGTCCTGAAATGCATGATAAAACCACAGTGGAACCCAGCATGGTGACGCATGCCTGTAATCCCAGTGCTCAGGAGGCTGAAGCAGGACAGTTGTCATGAGTTTGAGCCAGTCTGGGCTACATAGAGAGAAAAGGGAGGAATCGGGGTGGGAGAAAGGATGGAGATGTTAACAAGGGGGTCAGAGAAGGACCAGTTAAGTGAATTCTGAGCAAAGACTTGCAAGAAAACAGCTGCTGTAGCCATTCAAGAAGAGTACTGTAGGCAGAGGGAACAGCCAGGGCAAAGGTCCTGGGGTAGGAACATGCCTGGTCTCATTAAGGAAGAGGTAGGAAGCCCAGTGCCTGGAGTACAGCAAGGGGACAAATGGCAAGAGATGAGGACATAGAGAAATGTGTCAGGCCTGAAAGCCAGAGCGAGGATCCTGGCCTTTACTGTGGGTAAGATCAGATGGAAGCTACAGAAGATGGACTTAGTAACCCTCAGACTGCTGGACTGAGAGGACGGGGGGATGGTAAACAGGAAGACCAGGGAGAGAGTACTGCAGTGTTCCAAGCAAGTGGAGATGGTGGCCAGCCAGGGGTGGCATGGAAGGGGCTATCCTGGATGAAGATCGAGTGTGCTGAATGCAGATGGAGCTGAGTTCGAATTCTAGCTCATCTACATTCTTTTGCCTGTCAGATGCCTGCTGTGAGCCTCTGTTTCCTCATCTGTAAAATGGGATCATTCCCATTCGGGCATAGAGCAAACCTAAGCAACTGTTATCCTTGGTCCCAGCCAGCATCCACCTCCTCCCGGCCACCCCCCATGGCCTCACTGAAGCCACCAGGTCATGGAGCCAGAGAAAGCTGAACTCTGAGAAACGGGGACCCACAGCCTCGGCCTCCCTTCCCAACCCGCACTCCACACTCTGCCAATGTCCCCGGCGAAAGCAGGATATTCAGTCCTGCTTCCCAGCCGCCTCACCGCCAGGCACACTGCCGGCTTTCCCCACCTGACACACGGCCACTGCAGCTCTCAGGCCCCAGCCCAAGGGGGAGGTCACGGGGGAGCAGGGACCGGGCCGCTGGGGTCTCTCTCTGCTGCCTTCCGAGGCCCTGGGAGGAACGTGAGTCAATTTCCAGAACTTCCCATCTCCTGCCGAAAGGACTCCTGACTCTGTCCTTTGGGCCACTTCTTTAAAAGACAGTGTCTTAGTTACTTTTCGCTCGTTGCCGAGACAAAATACCTGACGCCCAAAATTAGGGAAGGAAAGGTTTATTCTTATAGTTTCTCGGGAGTTTCAGTCCATAAAGTTGGCTCCAAGACAGCATGGGATGACAGGGCTACAGTTCATGGCGGCTGCAAGCTGCAAGCTACAATCCGCGCTGGCAAGAGAGAGAGAGGCGGAAGCGGAAGTGCAAGAGGAAGACCCGCCTTCCCTTACACTGTAGCTCAGCTCCACCTCTGGGGGAGTGTAGCAGTCACGTCATTAATCCTGGCACTAGACAACAAACTGATCACAAGCATCAGACTCAGCCCCATCAAAAGTACAGGAGGACTTGGGGGTACATAGCATATTACCCGATACAGACAGTAAAGTCCAGAGAAAAGTCAGCACCTCCCGAGAATCAGCCAAGCTGAGACCTGGGTGGACCCAACAAGAAGCTAACTAGCCAGCCTTTCTGGTAAGCTGCACAAGCCGCACAGAATCCATGAAGAGAAAAGTCAGATAGCTGGGAGCTTGGCTCAGTGGCTTAAGCGCCTGTCTGGCTTGAGGCTGTGAGTTCGATCCCCGGTGCTGCAAAAAAAAAGACGAAGACGAAGACGAAGACGAAGACGAAGACGAAGACGAAGGAGAAGGAGAAGGAGAGGAAGAGGAAGAGGAAGAGGAAGAGGAAGAGGAAGAGGAAGAGGAAGAAGGAAGAAGGAAGAAGGAAGAAGGAGAAGGAGAAGGAGAAGGAGAAGGAGAAGAAGAAGAAGAAGAAGAAGAAGAAGAAGAAGAAAAGTCAGATAGTGCCTCCTGTGAGCCTACCAGTGTGTGGGCTGAGAATCAAACCCCCCAACACACACACGCATGCAAACACACACACACAGCACCTCCGTATGTAACCTGCTGGTTCAGAGGACAGGCTGAGTTGATAGTAGCTACAGTACATAAAGCAACTAAACGCTTATATTGTCTGGTTGATTTTGCAGGCCTGGGGCCAGTGGTCTGAGCCTCTCTTGGGAGGATGACAGGATGCAGTGTAGCAAATATGGGGGAATCCCTTCTATCTTGTCTTTGAAATCCAAATATTGTTCTCACTGTTTTGCTTTGTTCTGATTAATTGTTTTGCTTTATTCAACATTGTTTTGATTGGTTATATTCTGTTTTGTTTTTGGTTTGATTTTGCTATACCTGATGGAATGGATGACTATTGTGAAGATAACAAGATATACTATGGTAGCTAATGTTGTTTTCCTAGTATCCTGCTTTGAAGTTTTGTATCAATTCTGCTGCTTTGTTTTGATTGGCTTTGTTCTGTTTTGTTTTGTTGGATTTTACTATCTTTAAAATAAAAAATAAAAGACGGTAAAGTCCAACCCAGAAGAGGAAAGACAGTAAACCTTAACACCATGTGGGAGAGCCGGGGGTGCTGGATTTCAGTTACTCAGGAGGCTGAGACAGGAGGATTGCAAGTTCAAGACCAGCCTGGACACTTTAGTACCTTAGTGAGTCCCTGTTTCAAAATTTTAAAAAGGACTGGAAATATAGCTCAGGGTGAAGGTTGTGGGTTCAGTCTCCAGTACCAAAACACACACACACACAAACACACACACACACACACACACACACACACACACACACAACCAAACAGCTGTGATTCAACTCCTGCTTCTGTCTTCAAATGGATCAAACAAAACAATTTTTTCTTTTTTACTAGAAATCATCCAAGCCTCCACTCTTCATTCCTTATCTTGTGTCAATATTTCTGTCTCATCCCCTAGCAGTGATCTTGCAGAATGAATGAATAATAACCTGCAAGACCGAAGAGATCGACATCGTTCCAATGATCACCTCCTTTGATGCAGTCATCATTCAAACTACGACTCGCCGTCCCCTCTGGTGCGGGAACTGCTGCCCAGCTGGGGACAGACCCGCCCTGGGAGGACACACAGGGGTGGGGCACCGAGGGGTAACCCAGGCCCGTACGGGCTTTGTCCGTGGCATCTGTCTAGACGTCACTCTTTCACTTAAAATATGCGAAACTCTGAGTCACTCCGCCCACATCACAAGAAACAACCCTTGAACGTGGCTGTCGATCAAAAATACCTGTGACAGCTGCTCCCAGGATTCTGTGGGGCTGGGGAGGCAGAATTCCCTGCGACAGGGTATCGCAGAGATGCGGTGGGTGAGGAGGGTGCTAGGTTTAAACTCTCAGGGCCAAGGGAGAAAGCTGTAATGACTGTAATGACCGCAGGAGGTGGGGAGAAGGCCACCTCCTGCGATCATTACCGTAGGCCAGATTTTTGGCTTTTCTTTCTTTTTTTCAAGGAAATGACATCATGACCTCCACTGGCTTAACATATTTCAGCACTTAGCACCGGGAGGTCTACTCATAATGCAACCAAAGTCCTCATTTGGTGCTCCCTACCTGGCCTGCTCTTTCCTACTTCTCCTGGTCTTCCAGTTTTTGTAGGTTTTTTGGAGTTGTTTTTTTTTTGGGGGGGGGGTTGAACTCATGACCCTGCATTTGCCAGGCAGGTGCTGTGCCACTGAGCCACATCCCCAGCCCTGGTCTTCCAGTTTCTGACCTCCTCCCCACCTCAGCAATGTGGTCACCTCCTGCATGTTCAGCACTCCTTCCTACCCCAGGGCCTTTGCCCATACCTTTCCTCTCCTGGGAATGCTCCCCCCACTCTTTGGCTGGCGGCTTCCTTCTCATGCTTCAGGGTTCTTCCTAAATGTCACTCCAGATAGAAGAGCCTCTCTGACCTCCTAAAACCGGTGCTTCTGACCCCAAACATACACGCCTGTCTCCCCACCTGCCCCACTGCCCCGATGCCTCTCTCCATGCGTGGTAATGGGAACAGTGTGAATAATATCAGCAGAGGGTGACGGTGACAGTTGTCACCTCCTGAGCACCACCCCCATTCACTGTCTCACTGGGGATGGGGGACCACGGCCAGGAGGGGAGGTGGTCACCTCGGGTCCAGCCAAGCAGCCCTCTGCAGAGGTGGCCAGCATGGACATTTGTGTCCAGAGGAAGACGACGAGGCCCCTGTTGTTTTGTTTGTTTGAATCTCCCCGAGATGATGAAGGAGCAGGAAGAGAACCCAGCATCTGTTTGGAGCATTGCATGATGGGAAGCACCATTAACACCTGGAAAGGATGTAACAGCCAGAGATCAAGTCACAGACTGGCCGTACTTCCAGAGACATGAGGACTTGGGCTTATCCCGAGGGAGGCAGCCACTGAAGACCGTTTCACAGATGAGGAGAGAAGGGCACAAGCACACCACGAGGAAGCAGCGGTCTGAGTTCCAGCCGTGGCTCTGCATTGACAACCACGCTGTGTGTCCCTCGGCAAGCCGCTTGCCCTCTCTGAGGCTCAGTGAAAGTGAATCCCCATGAGTGCAAGCTCTGCCTCCCAGCAGCCAGACACAATACTCAGTGAGGCTGAACAGGTCTCGCCCCGCTGGACGTCTCAGCTTGCGGCGTCTTGGGCCACGGGCACACTTTATCTGCACATTAAACCTGCGGCCTGGGAGTTGCCAGACAGAAAAAGTGTTCCTTCCCCACCTGCCTCTGTTACAGGCTAGTTGGCATCCTGCTGTTCCCCCTTTGGAAGGGCACCCTCCTAACTCCACTATCCGGGTGGCGTCTCAGTCACACGATACCTGCCACCCACCGCCTACCAGAGAGGTTTACTTTGGCTCATGCATTTGTCCCTTCTTGGCTGGCTCCAAGGCAGGAGGGAGCCGCGGGAGGGTCTGGCGCAGGAGAGCGGCTCACAGCACGGCGGCCAGGAAGCAGAGCGAGGAGGGAGGTGCTGGGGAGGGGAGCGAGAGAAACCCGGGCAGGCCCCGCCCCGCGACCCGCCCCCAGCCAGGCTCCGCCCATGACCCACCCCCAGTCAGGCCCCGCCTCCTGCCTGTGCCAATCCTCTTCCAAAAGCCCCAGTTGTGAGCCTTTGGAGCTCTTAGCGGGCATCAGATAGAAATGTGATAACAAATGGCACGCAATTGCCTCGGGGGATCGGATAACGGAAGTGGGGAGCAAGGGGACCCTGGAGTCTGGGAGGAAGGGACTTGCTGTCACTCGTTGCCAGGGAAGATAGCAGGCCTGATGTAGCCCAGCCACCACACCATCCTCAGGAGCTCTGTCTGGGCTGGCTGATCCACAAGGCCACCCATTTTTGTGGGGTTCTTTTTCCTTCCAGGGTCCCCCAGCAAAACAGCACCTGGCACGGAGCAGGCTGCGGTCAGCGAACGCTGTCCCCTCTCCTCCGGAGACTCAGATCAGAGCTCCGCCGAACTGGCTCCCCTTGTCACTCAGATGTGAGGCCGTGTCCCGCCTCGGAGAGCCGCTCCCTGCCCCTCACCAAGCACAGCCTACGCTGACCCCCATCCCAACACCAAATCATCCCCCAGCTCACCGGCCGCAGGCCATATCCGGCTTCTTTTTAATAAATAAAGTTTTATTGGAACACAGCCACAGCCACCAGCTGGAGGGGAGTCGTGAAAGACCAGGGAGCTCACAAAGCTGCGCTTTACAGGAAAAGCGTGCCCTCCCCGTCGTTCAGCAGCATTATTTTCAAGGCCTTTGCCATGTTAGCCATTGTGGTTTATTAACTCCCTAATTTGGCTGTTGCTCCCATCGGAAACGCAGATTTTGGAGGCTGGTCGCTTTCCTGTGTCTTGCCCACCCACTGTGTCCTCCGCATCCCCTTCAGCTCCCTTCCCCCCACCCACATCATCATAAACAGTTCTTTTATTAAATGTCCCAGGCTCCGCAGGCAGGGGAGGAGGAGAGGTGATTTTTAAAGCTACTCAGAGCTACCGTGCAGATATCCTGGAGCTCACATCTGGCTTCTTGAGTCCCAGGAAGCCGTGTGTGTGATTTACAGAATTCTAGATTTCTCAGGTCACCACCATGTTGCCATATCTCCAGAATCATACATACTTTACCATTTATTTAATACATGTCTTTTAATTGATGCTCCAGCTTCCTCTAGCCCCCCCCCCCTTTTTTAAAGGAAACACTAGATCCTGTCTGAGCAAGATAGAATGATTCAGAGCACAAGCTCAGCATGGTAGTGCATGCCTATACTTCCAGCACTTTGGTAGGCTGAGACAGGAGGATCCCAAATTAGAGCCCAGCCTGGGCAATTCAGCGACTGTGATGGTTAATACATTATGTCAACTTGAGAAGTTTAGAAGATTAACTAAGCAACTCAGCAGGGAGTCAGGGTGTAATATCCTCATTCTGTGCAGGAGGAGGGCAGGGAGATAGTGTGAGTCCTACACCTGCCTGATGACTGGTGGCCTGCATACAATATAAGGGGGAGAAAGAGGCTGGTTCTCCCCTCTTTTGCTCTGTCTGCTTTTGCTGTCTTCTGCCACCTTGAAGTGTTGCCCCAGTGCCATGCCACCCTGCCGTGGAGCCAGCTGATTATGGACTGAAACCTCCACAAACTGCGAGCTAAATAAACCTTTCCCTCCTTCATTTTGGGTGTCATGTATTTTGCCCCAGCAACAAGAGAAAAGTAACCAAGACAGTGACTTAGCAAGGTCCTCTCGAAAAATAAAAAGATCTGGGGATGTAGCTTGTTACAAAGGCCCTGAGTTCCATTCCCATTACTGAAAATTAAACCCTAAATCTCTATCCGTGCATCGTCTCAAATCCTCCTCAGTACTGCTCCCCGCATTCTGCTCTGGCTTCCAGTCAGTGGCACGAGTCGAAGACCAGAAAATGCAGGAGACACACCCCAGGGCACAGCTGCTGCGGACGCCTGAAATGTACCCGCAAGGGGCAACCAAGCACCTCCAACCCTCGGGCATCCAACAGGAAAAGCCCCAAATGTAGAAGCGAGCTTTTAGGAAATCCTATAAAATGGAACAAACTGTGAGGGAGGGGGCCAAAAGCACAGCAATTTGCAGAAGCCTCCAATGGGTTCGTCTCCCCGCCTGCCTTTAGGAAGAAGCCACCAAAGGGAAGGCGGTAGCCACACTCCCGGGGGGATGAAGCCTGGTGCACTGTCAACCGTGTTGCACACATTTTGCTTAGGAAACTGTGTTTTTGGGTTTTTTGCTACTAAAAATGCCCACGATACTTCCCTTTGGTTTTCAGAATGATCCAGATTAATTTTTCCCAAAGGAAAAAGAAACGCAAGTATAAAATAAAAATAAATTTTAAAATGAAACTTCCTATCAGGTGTGGTGGCACAGGTCTGTAATCCCAGCACTCGGGAAGCTAAGGCAGGAGGATTAGCATGAGTTGGAGGCCAGTCTGGGTTACGTAGCAAGACATTGTCTCAAAAAAATTTTTTTAATTAATTAATTAACCAAAGTTCTAGATGAGGCAGATGTGGTGGCACACGCCTGTAATCCCAGCCCTCAGGAGGCTGAGACAGGAGGATCACAGAGAGTTCAAGTCCAGCCTGGGATACGTAGTATACTCAAGTCTGGCCCAAACTACATACTGGGACTGTCTCTAAATAAATAAATAAATAAATAAAAATAATAAAATTCTAGACTAGACGGAATGGAATCAGGAGAGAAGGTGCGCCCCTGGAAGAGAACAGATCAGTTATTTCCTATCAGGTTCTGGGTTCTTCACCTGAACCAAAAGATCACGAAGTAGGCCTCCCTTGTAGGCTCGGATGGTCAGCCTACCTGCTCCCTGCTCCTGCCCGGCCCTTCCACACAGAAGGTCAAGGGCAAGGTCAGCCATCGCCTGAGCATCCCGGGGCTGCCCACAGAGGCTGCAGTGAGGCGAGGCGGCAGACAAAGATGGATGTTGGGGGACCATGGGGGACAATCATGAGCGTCAGGTGAGATAATGGTCCGGAATAACACATGTCCAAGCTGCTGCCCTCGCAGAGAGGCGTCCTCCACCTTTGTCACCGCACAACTGGAATTAACGCAGCTGCCAAGCCAAGATTTGTGGCCCCTGGCCGCCAGCGCCACCGGATCATGGCTCGTTAACCCGGCCCATAAATCTCCCCCTGCTCGGCAAGTGGCTGCTTTGCATACACAAAGCCACGGTGCCAGGGCCCTGGCCTGCATTCCCGGTTGGCACTGTCCCCCTTCGACTGTGTCTGCCAGCTGGTGCCTCGTCCCTGTTTGTCTTTCCTGTTTATGCTCTTCAATGATTTCCTCTTTGGAATATTTCCCTCGAGTCTAAAAAAAAAGAAAAAAAGGCAGATGTTGATTATAAGTAGAAAAGTTTCCCTTCTGGGGGAAAAATCCAGAAAAAAAAAAAAATCACCCTGACCAAGTGATCGCAGACACCCTCATCAATAACTGGATAAATGACATCACGTGCCTGCAGCGGGACACGCTAGGAAGGACACAGCGTCACCCAGGCCATGTTTGTACCTGAAGTGTCTAACGTGAGTCCGATCGCCAGGGCGCTACCAAACAAGTCCCTGTGGAGGGACTTTGTACAACCCCTGGCCCGGGCTCCCCAAATCCCCGGGCCGTGAAGGACAGAGCCCCTGGGAGTCCAGGGAAGAGTGAAGGGCCTAATAAATGTCATGCAGGGCCCTTGAATGGGAGGCTATAAAAGACACCGGGGGACAGGTGGGGAAGTCAAGACAGCGAGTGTACTGTATCGAGGTGAACTTTCCTAGGGTGCGCGGCTAGGAAGAAGAACTGTGTTCTCTCATCTGCTGCAGCGCTGTCAGGGCAAATGTCACAAACTCTGCACTCGGAATCCTGGGAAAAACAGAGAGAGAAACACGGGTGGATGAATACATGGATGGAAGGATGGACGGACAGACAGGTGGTGGTTGGGAGGCTTTGAGGCCTGCCCAAGGAGTAGGTGTGTCTGTGCGGGTCACAGAGGCATGGGCTGGGGGATTCTGTGTGGTCTCTCACCTGTCCTCTCTGGTGGTTTCCCCAGCTCTGTTCCTTAGCTGCCGTGAACTGAATAGATACGATCTGCCGCAGCCTTCCTTAGACTGAAACCAGGAGCCGCTTAGCCCTGCTTGAAGTTGGAGGTATTGGGTATTGTGGCTCAGTAATGAGAGAGAGAGACAGAGAGACAGAGAGACAGAGAATCATAGATAGATGCAGATATAAAGTTCCAGACACAGCCAGGCAGGATAGAAGGTGACTGAGAGGGACAGAAGCCGGAACAGTGGACAGTGTGGCACCGGGCTAGAGATGCCGCACCAGGGGCACCAGGGTTCTGGGTGTTCCCTGTGCTCACACACTCTTCTTATAACTCTTCTGCAGGATTAAAACACTGTGGCAGAATCGGTAACTTTATTCAACACACACACACACACACACACACGTGTGTGCACCAAAGCAGGCAGATTCCGCTGTCCTGCTGTCCCACAGTGGTTCCAGTGAAGGGCTGTCTCACTAGTGGAGAACACAGGCATAGCCTTGCATGTTGGGGTGTCTGGGACAGCCCCAGAATGCAGAATGCCATTAATAGCGCACTCTAAAAATGCTACTGGGCCGGGGATTTAGCTCAGCCGTATAATCGCCTGCATGGCATGCACAAGGTTGTGAGTTCAATCCCTGGTACCAAAAAATAAAATAAAATAAAATGCTGCCGGTAGTTATCAGCCAGGTGCTGTGGTACACGCCTGTAATTCTGCCTATACAGAAGGCTGAGGCAGGAAGATCACAAGTTCTAGCTCAGCCTGGACAACTTAGAAAGACCCTGTCTCAACCTAAAAAGGGCAGAAGAGAAAAACGCCCCTCTCATCTGACTTCTCAGACATTGGCTTGTACGCATTCACTCAACAAACATGCGCTCCATCCCTGAGGCTGTGCCTGAAGCTGGGTCTACGGTGCTGACCGAGGTCAGCAAGGTCCCTGCCCAGGCTTGGCACACGACAAACCACAGGACAGCCTGAGGCCCAGTTCCAGTGCCGCGCCCATGAAACCCATGAGTAACAAACAACTTTATGGTTTCTAAATAGTTGGGGGAAACATCAAAAGGAACATCTGTGCCGTGTGAAAACTCAATGGAATTGCAACCCCAGTATCCGTGGCTTGGGTCTTACTGGACACAACCACACCGAGTCACTTACGAACCATCCCTGGCAGCCCTGGAGATTCTGTAACAGTTAAGTCCCAACCCAGGTCACAAGGCCGCCAGAGGCACGTGATATTCACTATCTGGCCCTCGGCAGAAGGAGTTCGCCAACCCCTGGCCTGAAGTTATGTTTGGGGTCCAGTGCAGTCCTCGGAAGCTGTGGAAAGATGCAATGAGGGTCGGGCGTGGTGGCGTACACCTGTAATCCCAGCACTCGGGAGGCTGAGGCAGGAGGATCATTGCGAGTTCAGGACCAACCTATGCTACAAAGTAAGCTTGAGGACAGCCTGAACTGCATAGTGAGACCCCGTCTCAAAAAGACAAAAAAAATTAAATTTAAATTAAAAAAAAAAAAAGAAATGAGATAACACGTGTGCACCACTCTGGCACCTGGCGGATCAGTAAGCCCTCCGTGGACAGGCGTTGCTAACTCTTGTCTAAAGCCAGTGTTTATGACACACTTTCCCAGCGTGGCAGCCACTTCGCCTGGTGCCTGCATGTGGTCGTCACTCAATTAGCAGAAACAACTGGCTAGGACACGAGTCGGCTTCCTCACCGTCCTTTCTTCCTTCCTTTCTGCCATATTTATTCTCTCATTTGTAATGGATCCCAACTATTTCAAGTGTTGAGAGGCTACCCGGAGTATATCTGATACGAAGATTAACACCACGGGCAACCGTAGCGTGCATTCCCATCTGGAAACCTCCAGGACCGTGTCCGCCCCTCTTCGCATCCTCCTCCTCCCTCTTAGCAAAGCGGTCACCCCTCAGAGCCTGGGGCTTCCCCGTCCTGTATTTGTCTTTGCAGTTTTACCCAGAGATTTTTTCCCTCTCTTTTGCCAAACATTGTATTATGTGGGTTTTGTTTTGTTTTATTTTGTTTTGTTGGGGGTTTTTTTGGGTTTTTTTGTGGGGGTTGGTACTGGGGGTCGAACTCATGACCTTGTGTTTACCAGGTAGGTACTTGTGCCGCTGAGCTATATCCCTGGCCCCTGTATTATGCGATTTTGCGTCTTGCTGAACGGGTGGAGAAGCAGCCTTGTTTTAGTCACACTCTGTGGTGTTTGCCCGCCTCTCTAAAGGCCCTGTTTGTGGGGTCCTGGTCCGCTTCACCACACGATGGAACTCAGTGGACAGAAACTACCACGAGTAACGCCCTATGCACTTCTCAGGAGAGGACCGCCGGAGGTGAGTTTGCACTTCCAGAGTATCACTTGAGTTTTCCTTCCATGCCAGGGAGGAAGGCTAGGGGAGGATTTCTGATGCTAATGGGCTGTAGTAAAACTAAAAGTTTATGTGCAAAAGTAACCCCTTGAAGGGGCAGTATGAACTCTACTGCTATCCATGAGTTTTGCTCACTGAGTCTTCCCATTGCCATCGATAATCCATGCAGCCTAGAAACAGGCCATTGAGGGCCAGCAAGACATCCCAGAGGCTGTAAGAAGGACACAGGTGTTTAGTGAGCCCCTATTACGAACCAGACCATCCTGCTGCCATTCAGCTTCTAAATGACTCTTTACAACAAGACAGGGACTGTGAGCTCCTTTTTCCTCAAGAGGATCAGTGTTGTTCTGAAGTGACCAGCCCAAGGTCACATGCCTGCTAAGGACAGATTTTTTTGAAACAAGGTGGTGGTCTGTCATCCAGGCTGTTTAGTGAGCACCTATTATGGGCCTATTATTGAACTGGCAACAGTTCTCCTGCCTCAGCCTCTGGAGTGCTGAGATTACAGGCATGTGCCACCACGCTCAGCTCAGGGGGTTTATTCTTAAATCTAAAGATAATAATTATATGATCCCAACAAGAATTTTGGTCCATTTTCAGATGCAGAGAAGGTGTCAAACACAGTAAATCAGTGCACAGTAAGGCACTGCTAGAGAATAATTCGTGTGGCTCGGCATAGGAGCCTCTCTGTCCATAAATCAAACCTTTGTTAGAGATTTTCTAAAGCTTTCATGCACGTGACATGTGGGGGGAAATCAACCCCGTAGCAAGAAAGGAAATTGATTTCAATATTAGGGGAAAATAATGGTAATGTGGAAAGCAATGATCAAACATGCATGAATGGAGATGGGGAAAAATGACTTCTTACAAGTCTAGAAATCTGTCAGCACCCAGACACCTGTCACCTCCTGAGCAGACTTTAATTTTAGAGTTTGCTTCCTCTCCATTTTCCCCTCTTGCATAGCTAAGGGATTTAGCACATGCTTGGGAGTTCACAAACTCGGGGTGCTAGGTGTGATGTCTAAGAACAGCTGGCGCTGTTTCCAAGGCATTTGTGAGGATGGTTTGCCTGGTTTTATGAGATCCTGTCTTTGGATCTCTTCTTCCTCTAGACCCTGGACATCCTGGCTGTCCCCTGATACCAAGATTCTCAGATGTCATTATCATCACATTTCAGTCAGTGCGACTCCAGAGACGCACTGACTGAAATGTGATGATAATGTCCAATGGCCTCCAGCTCCACAGGAAAACCCTTAGGGCAGCCCGTCTCAAGCTACCCAGGGACCGATGTGGTCCCATGATCTCATACAAATGCGGACTCTGATTTGTAGGGCTGAGGGACCTGCAACTGCATTTCCAACAGCCCAGGGGAGGGTGAGTATCTTCGTTACTTTTCTCCTTGCCGAGACAAAATACGCAACACCACAAGTCAAGAGAGGAAAAGTTTACTTTGCTCACAGTTTGTAGAGGTTTCAGTCCATAATCAGGTGGCTCCAAGGCAGGGTGGCAGCTGGCAGAGGGGCAACACATTCGTGGCGGCAGAAAACAGCACAAGCAACAAGAATGGGGGGGACCTCTTTCTGTCCCTTAACACTCACACCCTTAATCCTAGCGTTGGACCATGAATCCATCACAAACTCTAAATTCAGCCACTTCCCCATAGTCCTCCCGCTATGGCTGCATAAGGTTTTTGGGGGAACATCCAGACATAAACCATAACACTGACCTTACTTACGGGGGAGATTCCGTCGCAGAGTTGCTCTCTTTCCTGTTCTGGGGCCTGTGGACAGATGGCAGCACCTGCAGATTATAGCACCTGCAGCTTACAATGCTTGTGAATTATAGCACCTGTGGATTACGCTTTCTGATTACAGCATCTTCAGATTACAGGCCCTGCAGATTACAACACCTGTGGATTATAACACCTGTGTTTTATAGCAACCTGGAGACTATACCTGTGGATTACAGCCCCTGCAGATTACAACCCCTGTGAACTATAGCACCTGTAGATTACAGTATCTGCCAGTGTTAGAAAGGAGGGCAGCTGGGAGATGAGGGCAGGCAGGTCCTTCTTCCTTCTGTGCTGAGCTCTTCTGCGCCTGCAGCTCCAGTCAGAGGATCTTTGTCTACAGCTCCAGAGACACGGTTCCCAGACTCCTATGTCCTTGAGGCCTAACAGTGCTGTGGTAGCAGAGTAATCGGCCTAGAAAGAGGTCCACATCCTCGGCCCTAGGACATGCACATGGCAAACAGGACTTTGCAACAGTGAACAAGAACCCTGAAGTGAGGAGATTATTCTGTATGAGCCCGCGGGCCTGATGCTTCCATCGGCACCTTTATATGTCAGAAAGAGAGCAGAGATGTGCAATCAGAAATCAGGTGTGAGGCCGACTTTGAAGGTGGAGGGAGGAGCCCTGGGCCAGGGCGTGCATGCGGCCTCTGACAGCCGGGAGAGGTGGGAACGGGTCCCCTGAGAGCCTGCAGAAGGGACACAGCCCAGCAGGCACCCTGACTGCTGCCCAGTGAGACCCAGTCCAGATGATGGACATAAACCACTCACCCCTCAACTGCTGGGCACCCGCTGCCCAGGTACCATGGTGGGCACGGGGCACAAGGCAGTGAGCCAGACAGGTGAGGGGGTCTCCTTTCTGGTTTAGAAATAATCAGTGTAACAGCTAGAACGTGGCTCGGGGGTAGAAGATCTGCCTAGCATTCGGTCCCATCCCCGCCACTGCGCAAGTGGGAGGGAGGGACAGAGGAAAGAAGAAAGGGAGGGAGGAAGGAGGGAAAAATAATCAGTATAAACAGCAGACAGGATTTGGCACCTAATTGTCACTTAGTAAATACAAGGTACCCTCATTTCCCTCTGTTCCCGTTCCCCCGCAGCCTGTGTGTCTTCTCACCCTAAATGGACCATGAAGTCCTTTAAGACAGGTGCTAAGACAGACACTTATCCTGTATTCCCCGGAGCACCCAGCCAGGAGCCTGGCTCCTTGTCCTCATTAAGGAGTGAT
>RJWM01018751.1:0-40314 GCA_004363535.1 Dasyprocta punctata
TATTTAATGATGAGAAACTTGAAGTTTTTCTGCTAAGAAACAAGGCAAGGATGTTGCCTTTTACCTCTCCTTTTTGATATTGTTTTGAAAGTTGAGGGCTGGGAGTTAGGCTCAGTGCCTTAAGCGCCTGCCCTGGCAGGCGCGAGGTTGTGAGTTCAATCCCCGGTGCCGCAAAAAAAAAAAAAAAAGAAAAAAGAAAGTTGAATCAGTCAGTGCTTACTAGAGAAACAAATTTAATGGAAGATATATAAATATAAGCCAGATGTGCTGGTGCAGGCCTGTAATCCCAGCACTCAAGAGGCCCAGGCCGGAGGGTCACCACGAGTTTGAGGCCAACCTCAAGCTACACACTGAGACCCTGTCTCAAACAAACAAATGATACATGAACATATAAGAAGTTATAAGATACACTTACAATGGCCAGCTGTGGAAAAGGGGAAAAGGGCTGTCTGTGAGCTGGAGATCTGAAGAATACAGTCAAAGGTCAAAACCCTGGAGCTCACTGTTGTGTCCTTGCAAGTGCATGTGAGGAGGCCAAAGAGTCTGCAATGAAAGCCTTAAAGATCTGTGCTGGTAGCCAGGAAATAATATCCAAGGTGAAGGGGGAGACTGGAGCTCCTCCGAGAAAACAGAGCGAGTCTCCTTCTTCCTGTCCCTTTCATCCCATCCAGGCGGCAAATCTATTGTCTGCAGCAGCTCACCCCCAGGGGCG
Source organism: Dasyprocta punctata (assembly GCA_004363535.1). NCBI lineage: Eukaryota > Metazoa > Chordata > Mammalia > Rodentia > Dasyproctidae > Dasyprocta > Dasyprocta punctata. The sequence continues at coordinate 713 of RJWM01018751.1, forward strand.
GGTCTTCTGTCTTCAGTAAATCCCCTCAGCCACACCCAGAACTATGCTGATCCGATTTAGTTGGGCATTTCTTACTCAAATTGACACAATCAGGGAGTTATGACAATATGGGTGACACCAAGAGTGACCCCTAATGTAAACTATGGTCTTTGGATGGTACTGTGTTCATATAGCTCACTAGTTATGGCACCCACACCACTGTGGTATGGGACATCAACAGTGACGGAGGCTCTGCATGCGTAGGAAGTAAGTTTGTGGGAAATCTCAATTTCACTGTGAATCTAAAACTGAGCTAAAAATAAAATACTACCTTACACAGACAATAATTACTTTTAAGAGGGGTGAGGTAGGAAACAGAGTGGCATAATCAAATAAATACCTATCTGAAACAAAAATCAATCAATGGCTATCAGTCTCAACTTGCTACACTTACTTCCCTTAAGTGAACTTAATTCTGGCTCTAAGACTTCATCCTTCCCATGTAATCCATATCACATATCTTGGGTCTCTCTTCCTGCTGCAGCATCATAGATGCTGCCAAGGAGCCCTGAAAACCAAACTGAGGGTCTCTCTAATGCATCATCACGGTGGTCACTGTCTTCCTTTTCGTCCAGGTCTGCAGCATTTTTAGGTATGGAGGTCATGTAGGGAACTCAGGAATCTTTGCCGGATTTGAGGATGCCCTAGGGCTCCCCCTGCAGGAGAGTGTGAGACAATGCTGTGAGATAACAGAGGACGGAAAAGAGACAGCGCTCCCGGGCTCTGCGGTGTCCAAATATCTTAGTCCTTTTCCTCTTTGCTGAGTTACAATACCCAACACTCGAAACCTGATGAAGGAGAGGTTTACTTTGGCAGTCTATATGGTTGCAGTCTATATGGTTGGCTGGCTCCAAGGCAGAAAGAGCATGGCAGAGGGACATAGCGGAGGAAAAGCTGCTCACACCATGGCGGACAGGAAACAGAGAAGAAAGGAAAAGCCAGGGAAGGAAACACACCCTGCCAGGTGACCCACCATTTTTGACCAGGCCCCCACCTCTTAACATCACATTCATCAGTCTCGCCCTTCTATGACCCAGTAGCTTTCCAAAAGCCCTGCTGCTGAGCACCTAAGGGTTTGGGGTCATTCTTGGTTTAAATCTTAACACTAAAAATCCCTGTCAATTCTGTCCAAATGTAACCATAGTCAGGCAGGGTAATCAAATTAAGACTTCTACTTCCTCTCCAGTTTTCTGCTCCATAGCCAGAGAGAACATTCGTATCCTCTCATATGCATGTGTGGTGGAGGCCGCATTGGTTAATAATTTAAAGTACTCTTCACTCAGCTTTCCCGTTATTCTCACTCTTCATTATTTCCTCACTGACATCTGTCAGGAAGTTGCTGGCCTTCCATCAGACTCTTGAATAGAGGAAGGGTTTGAGCTGGATATGGTGGCACATGCCTGAAGTTCCAGCACTCTGGGAGGCTGAGGCAGGATAATTGCATTTTTGAGCCTAGCCTGCGCAAATCAGTAACTTAGACCTTGTCTCAAAGTACAAAATAAAACAGGGCTGATTTGGTCACACAGTGACTTATTGAGACTTTCTTAGGAAAATGCAATTCTTTTTTGTTCTTGGTGGAACTGAAGATCAAACCCACGGCCTTGCACATACCGGGGAAGTGCTCATCCACTGAGTTACATCCCCAGGCTTCTTTTATTTTGAGTAGAGTCTGGTGAAGTTGCCCAGGCTGAGAGGCAGAACCTCAGGTGGCCCAAAGTGGCCCGACTGCTGGGTTCAAAGCCACAGAGTCTAACTCATCCTGGCGGGGGATGGCGTTCCCATGAAAACTGACCCAGAGTCTTTGGAGGATCTGGATACTTAACAACAATGGGCTGCCTGTTCTGCATGTCTGCAAGTATGGGGTTCGCATAACAGCCGTGGGGTGCTCCCTGTTCCAGTGGACCTGCCTGCCAGGGTGAGCCCTGGGTTTCTGGGAAGATGACTCCATATTGAACTGGACCCTGGTGCTCACTTGGAAATTCCACCGGGAGATGGCCGAGGCATGCACACCTCTTGAGTTTGTGCTCCCAGACAATGTGGGGGAGCAACTGCAGTCAGGAGTGCGGCCTCATCTTCCTGAGTGCAGAGACTGGAGTGGGAATGTGGTAGGACGGTCTGAGGCCACTCAGAGTTTGAATGGGAAGCCAGGCCTCTATGAATTCAAAGACTTTGTTTGTTGGAATGACAAAAGAACAAGCATTCCCAGAGCCCACCAGACATCCCACTCAGGCTACCCTCAGAGGCAGTATGACAGCCTGGCAGCCCAGTATGACATCTAGCGGTCCCTCTGTGAGGAGGGAGGTCATGTGAAAGTTTTTGACACAGCCAATACTACCTGACAGCGAATCGCAATGAACTTTAATTTTGGGGAACAGAATGGCTGCAAGACCTTCTTGGTTGAACCCATCTGTGTGGCTTGCCAATATATGCAAGCAAAGCCAGGCAGCCCTGACTATGTCCACTGGGACAGTGACAGAGCCATGGCGGATTTCATGAGGTGCAATGAGAACTAAGAGGAGTCAGACGAGTTGCTGAATGAGAACCCAGATGACAGTTGTCCTATATCAAGATCACAGATGTGGGGCAGAGCTACGCTGTGAACCGTGTCGCTGACCACGTGCAGAGCCGGATTGTTTATTACCTCATGCACGTCCACATGACGCCCATTTCCTCTCCCTCTGCCAACCTGCGGAGAGAGAGTTCACATCAAGGGCCAACTTGGCAGGAACCCAGGACTTTCCCCTGGGGCTGGCAGTTTGCCAAAAGTCTGGCCCTGTCCATCAGTGACCAGAGCACCGAAGCTCAGAAAGTCTGCACAAGCCAGATACAGAAGATGACCCTGGTGGCTGAGGGGTGCCCTGTGGGCTGTGAAGGTCCTGGGTCAGATTGATTTGGACAGCTATGAGGAAATGAAAGGAAATCCAGGCCCATTATCTGCTGGAGTTTGCCCTGCAATGCCAAGACAAGTGCCTGCATGGGCACCCCAAAAGGGACTCCTAGGAGGACTTGCTGCAGTGACTGCAGTCTGTCATCGTGAAACGGGAGCAGGAAAAGGATGTGTTGATCTCCTGTCACCAGGCCATGGTGTGCTGCCTCCCAGCCTACTTCCCTGACGAGGCGGCAGAACAGCTGCCCTACCTCAAGTATCCTGAAGCACTCAGGCCTGAAGCTCACTCTGTGGCTTATAGTTCTAAAGTGGGGTCCATATTCCTGAACGTGGCAGCTGGGAACATGCACAGAGACAGCCTCAAAATGTGGGCATCTGTCAGCCTCCAGAGGAAGCCCTTGTCACAGTTTCTACTCACCAGTAACCATCTCTTGTCCACTGCTATTCCTGGGCAGGGGTAGACCTCTGTGAATGAGGTCACCCCAGGCCCCCGTGGTGTGTGCAACTGGCACCACACAGGAACATTCTCAACGCTATGCATGGCTGCTGGGGCCAGAGCCCCCAGCCCAGCCCACCTGCCTCCTTGTTGATAGTAACAGGGCGAGGTGACCAGGCCCCTGGCCCCTCTGTTGCAGCTCTCAGATGGTCACTGCCTCCAGGTCAGCTGGCTTGTGATGTGTGCAACTTAAATGTGAAATAGAAAAGTCTCACTGGGATGTCCCCACTGTGGCCCAGGGTGGACCAGGTGACCCCCTGTAGGGCCTCTCCTTTCCTCTCCTCTCTATGGCTCCTTATTAAGTCAGTGACCAGGTCCTCCCGAGACCCTGAGGCTCTGCTACCTTAACCCAGAGGGAGAACACTTATTGTCCTTCCCTGCTGGGAGCCAAAGAGTGGCAGCCACTGTCCAGGCCCTTGGGCCTGTGTCACCCATTCTTGTGGACCCTCGTGAAAGCAGCACACTCGCTTTGGAGTGTTGCGGTGCTGAGGAGACACGTGGAAAGGTCAACACTGGTGGTCCCTCCTTCTCAGCTGTGTGTGCAGTGGAAGTGGGGCAGCTGGTGGCCAGTACCAACTGCTCTCGCACTGGATCCACTCAAAGACAGGGCATGTGTACACGGTAGCTCCCTTGTGCACACAGCAAAGCACTCTGGGAGGCCGGGTCTACCCTTCCCAGGAGAAATACAAGTTATCTTCCCAGCTGGACACACTGGTGGCTAGGGAAGAGGCTGCCACATGTCTATCACTACCTTTGTCTATGCAGGAATGTTCCCTGGTGGCAGACACATTCACCAGGAGTGGTTCAGAGAAACCTGCTGTGGTTCTGTAAAGCCTGTCCTGGCACTTGCTGGCCTCTATCTGTGGGGCTGAGGAAGGGAGAAAACTGAATCCAGATGCTGTGACTGAATAAAAGAGGATTTCTCCAGCCACGCTACGGCTTTGATTCACGTGCAGGTAAGCTGGGTGGAAAAGGCCTTATGATGCCTGCCATCTGCTATGGCCCTGAGTTCTTTTGGGTCCAGGCTGTGGATTCTGGCTCTATTTCATAGCTGATCAACAGACTGTCAGCTGGGAGGGTAGAGCCGGAAAGTGTCTAGACCTGCAGTCAGTACCCTGCTGCCCACAGGTGGCCTTGCTGAAGTCAAGCCCCTGGATCCCAAACCCCCTGTGTCCCCAGACACAGAGCCTGTGCCTGCAGAGCAGCCTGCCTTTTACAGCTTCCTGGGCGTTACAGCCTTCGGGTACCACCTGCCCCTGAGAAAGTCAGTGTCCCTGGTGCCGGTCAGAGGCCTCTTATCCTCATGTGCTGCGGCAGCTGTGGACAGACACAGGCAGAGGCGTCTGAGATGGGGCTGAGGCAGGATCCTCCTCCTGGGCTCATCTCCTGTCAGAGCCCCAAGCCCCAACCAGACCCAGGGGACCACTCCATTGCTTTTGGAATGCGAGGCTGTAGCGTTTGTGTTCCTCAGAGTTTGGGTGCCTTTTGTTACCTGGACAGACTCACTTGTTAGCTAGAGTGTGTTCCTTTGGGTAGGGGCTATGCAAATACATCTAGATGTCACCTGAAGCAAGACACTGAGGACTTTTTTCTCTGTGTACCCCAAGGAGCCAGGAATTGCTGGACTCGGCTGTGATACAAGGACTGGGATAGGGCAGAGGAAAGGTTGAGGGTAGGGGCATGCGCATTACAGCCCTTCGCTGTCTGCCCTGAAGCACACGCTCTGTTGGGTATCAGGTCTTAGCAAGGACAGGTGATGTGCTCTAGGTGCAGAGGTTCTCCTGCTTTTCCAGAAATGAGTGGCACTGGATCACAGCCACACATTGCACCATGTCCAATATTCTTTGCAATAAATATTTTTTTAAATGCCACCCAAAAATGATGCCCAGGCTGACCTCAAATTTGCAATCCTCTTGCTTCAGCCTCACAAGTAAGGTATGTCACTATGCCACCAACGTCAATTCCTTTTTATTATATAAGAAGCTATTGAAGTGGATATAGATTCATTTGCTTTGTTATCTGGCATGGATTTTGATTGTATTTTTATGTAGCATGTGTATCTTTTCTATGACTGTGTTCTGTTAAAATGAAAAAACGACAGGATTCTGGAATGTTGACCTGGCAAGTGAAAAAAGAATTTCACTGTATTTCAGTGATTGTTTCAGATAGAACATCAGATTCAAATGAACTGCAAATATCTAGCAGAGCCGGAGAAAGGAACGGAGGAGGAGGGAGAGGCACTGCCGCCAATAAATAAACTGTGGAATGTCCCACTGTCTGCCGTCAGGAACAGGTTTTATGAAGACCTTGCTATCCCACGGCTGCCTGTTTTTGTTCTCTGGCTCCTCTTGCACAAAGGAAGGAAAGATTTGAGAGATACAGGAAGGGGAAATGAAATGGGCAGAGAAGCCCCCTGCCCATCCCCCACGACTGTGGCGCTGTCAATCCGCAGTTAAAGGTCTGTGCGCCGAGGGAGGAATATGTAAGCTTCCAGAGCTTATGCTACGGAATACTGGCGATGCACAGGTTCTTTAAAGTGGGCTGTTACTTTTTCTTTGAATTATAAAAGTAACATATGCTAAGTCGAGGAAACTTAGAAAATATAGGTCAGCATAGTGAAAAATTAATCACTATCCAGAGATATACATTATTATCATCTCCTGTTTTATTGCATACCCACACATCCTTTTTTTATTTTAACTTAATCGGGAATATACCATAGACACATTGAGTCCTTTTTACATTGAATAGATTTCCAATGCACTAAAATGATTTCAATTATCACATAATACATATTCCATCTTGTAAAGATGCCATAATTTATTTCACTTTCTCTTTGGTATCATACTTGTAAGCATTTTTTCCCCTTTCTTATAAACAACATAGCAAGGGAAAATTGTTTACATTTGCTTACCATAGGTTCCTAATAAGAGTGAAAATCTTAGGTTAAACAGCATGAATTTCTAGTAAGTCCCTGCCCATGGGCTGCCCGCGAGGAAAGCCTCTACCACCTACCTGAACGCTGATTTTTAACAAATTTAAGCTGTGCAAAGGGTACTGTTTTCTAAGGTTCCAAACATTCTGAGGTAGAAAGGAGGTGTGCTGCTTTCAATTCATCATTTTTCAGCTTCAAATTCACCCTTTTTGCCCGCTCATTGAAAACTGGGCTGGGATCTTTATTTTTCCTTTCCCAGTGGCACTAAAGTTTGGCCAGTAGAGGACGCAGGAGAGATACTGCAGGGGAAAAGAGGTTTTTTTTTTGTTTTTTTTTTTCCTTGACTCCTTCCGGTGAATTTCCTTTTGCAACGGGTTCCTGCAATAAACATAGCTCCTCCAGTCCCAGGCTCCTGCGGCACACCATTGTGGCAGTTTTACAGTGGCAGCCCTCCAGAGACACCTCTCCGGAGGCAGCTTGCCCCAGCACTCCAGAGGGAGTGCTGTACCAGCAACTTTCCAGCAATTTCCGGTACAGACTCAGCAACTGCTGGGGATTATAGGTAGTATTGCCTGTGAGCCACATGTGGTCACAGCTCGGGCTTTTGAAAGATGACTGGATTATAGTGATTGACTTATAGCTGATTTGCTGTTAGGAGGTGGGGCATGATGGAGGAGACAGGTCTCTGGGGGCGTGGCCTGGAAGAGTGTGTCTCTCTCCATAGCCCCAGCCTGAGCTGGCTGCTTCCTGTTTGCCATTAGTATGCAGTTTTCCCCTGCTGTGCTCTCTGCCTTGCTGCTTCTGCCTTAGAGCCAGCCATGAACTGAACCTGAGTCACCGTGAGCCAAAATAAACCTCTCCGCCTTTAAATTAAATTTCCCAGCAATAAGACTACAACTCTGTCATCCTGTTGGCTGTGGTAGCTCTAGAAATGACAGCAGCTTCTTACAGATCTGCCATTTCTATGTTCTGTAGAGTACTCTTTGCTTTGCGAATCAATCCCTTATCACTCCAATCCACTATCTTAGTTGTTTCATTTTATTTATTTATTTTTAATTTTTTTTTTTTTTTTTTTTTTTTTTTTTTTTTTTTTTTTTTTTTTTTTTTTTTTTTTTTTTTTTTTTTTTTTTTTTTTTTTTTTTTTTTTTGGTGCGGGGTGGGCCCAAATCCACAGCCTCTTCCTTTCTAGATGAGTGCTGTACCACCGATATGTAGTCCGTAGTAAATTCTTTATATCTAACGTTCCCTATTCAGTTCACTGTGTAATGTTTTCTGCTTGGGCCTTCACTGATCCAGAGTCCTGAGCTCAGAGAAGATTGATTGAAGATTAATTAAGCTGATTTCTCAAGCCAGCCTGGATCTCAGCTTTAACCCAGACCTAAGTATACTGTGTTGCAATGTTAAGTAATTGAAAGCCTGACAGATTTTCTCTTAAGCTTTCCATTTGCACAACTTTATTGACACATAATTTAGGAGAGAAAGTATAGATGTTTCAGAATGATTGCTTCTTCCTCTTTCCTGGCAGCCTCTCTTGAGTACCCACCAAGTTCAGTCAAGTTTTCCTGCATTTCCTCTCCCTGTTAATATCTCTCCAGCCCCCTCTTCTTATTTCAAGTGTCTAACACCCCCCAACACACAACAACATATTCTTGCTGTCTCTGGGTAATTCTCTTTTCCTGCTCTTCTACTCAAAATGAGTGGCATTTGGATTAACAGTCCCCAGCCACGACCTTGTATGGTTAGTGACCTTGTGAACTAATGAGGATCATTTATTTTCCCTTTCCTGTTATCAATGAGAGCCACCAGCACCTGAAGCTGCCCGATTTGTGTGGTAAAAAAAGGATATTAGAGATAACAGCTGCTCTGCTCTGTTGAGTGTAAAAGAAAACCTCAGTTTAAAGAGAGTAGAATTGTTATTAAATCCAAATAAATTCCCCTTCTCCACTTGCTGGACTTCACACACATCCTTCAAGACCCAAATCACCCATGGCTGTTTCAGTGATTCTTCCTCCCAGCTTATCTGTGGGAGCGAAGCCCTCCTTCTCTGCACCCTTACTGTGTTTATCTCTTAGCTGTAGTGCAGTGCACAGTTGACACTCTTTCCTGTCAGGAGTTGTTGAACTCCTGTTGAAAAGGTGCCCTATCATTTTCATTTTTGTGTTGACTCATAATAAATTCCTACCTGATGAATGCTACGTTGTTATGTCCACAGCAATGAAATCTGTAGTATGTGATGAATATATGGAGGAAAATCACCAGATTAAATGAGCTCTAGACAAGTGGTTCTCAAACTTTCTCTTCCAGAGTGCTGGGGAGGGCTTATTAAAACATACATTTCTAGGCCCCACCTGTACAGTTTCTGATTCAGTAGATCTGACATGGGAATCCCATATTTAAAATTTTCTCCAGGTTACACAGGAGATGCTGAAGAGGCTAATTGGGACCACACTTTAAGATCCCTTAAGATAGCCACCACTTTCATCTCAAAATTCCCTGCAATGGGCTTCTGTACCCCCAGACCTGAGCAAATGCCCACAGATCACTTTTACTTAGAGCAGCATCTGGGATAAACTCAGATTGGTGAAAAGGCACTCAGTCATTTTTTTTATATAGTTTCAATTTCACACCCAAATTAGGACCCCCTTGGACACCAGTAGTCCCAAGAGGCCTCTTCCCCTCAAATTTAACACTCTCAGAGCTGGACAGGAGCAGTTTCACCCCTCCTCTTTGCCTCCGATGGGCCCAGGTCAGAACATGATGTCACGATGTCAGCTGACCGGCCCCAGGGACTTTCCTCCACAACGCCAGCTTCTGTGGACACCTCTGCTCTGAAATTCTTAAGCACTTGTTGCCGAGTCATTCTAGGTCCTTGCATGGGATAAGCTTCTGGTTTTGAACTTGGGTGTCACTTGAGGGCATCGCTGAGCTGCCATCCGTTCAGCTGGACCTGCTGAAGATAGAAGGATCTTCTAAGGCCCCTGCATCCTCTCCACCCAGCGGCTGCTTTTCTGTGCCTTCCCCACTGGTTCCCCCAGGGGGCGCACCCGCCCCAGACTGGAGTCCCAAGGAGTTCCCCTGTGGGCTGCAGAACTTTTCTAGTGGGCTTTCCAGTGGCAACGTGGCTCTCGAGCAGCCCTGGCTGGCTTCTCAGCAGGACAGATGGACAGCTGGGAGAGACTGCTGGAGTTGAATTGCTGGGTCCAAATCCTCCTTTGACTCTGTATCCCTGTGTGACCTTGGGCAAACGATTCAGTATCTCTGAGACCTTGGGAAACTGCAGGATTTGTGTGAAGATGTAGCTAGAACATCCCTTTAATGCACCTTCCACCAGTCTAGTACATGATACTGTCCTGTTAGTTGCCATCATTATGCTTGGGTAGATTAACTTCCATTGCGGTTGTGTTTTCTCATCTGACGGAGGAACCTTGGTAGAGCCACTGCACAGGCTTCTGCTGTTAGAGGAAAGGTGGGGGCAGGTGTGGAGGGGCAGACTAGTCTGAGCGCGGTGGGGCAGAAGAAAAGGAAATGTAGTACACACTGTGTGCCACTTGCTTTAAGCACACTGCTTGATATGATTCTCAGAGTTAAGCAAAAGAAACACAAGAATCTCAAGGCTGTTCTCCAGGTGGAGAAGGAGGTGAAGGGAGGTTAGATAACCTGCTGAAGCACAGAAGGTAGAAGAGCTGGGGTTGAACCTAGGAGCAGAAGGCTGTGCTGCTTTTCCCACTAGCCAGGCACCTGGAGAAGAGCAAAGGGGACTCAAAAAGGAGAGGCATTTGATCAGGAGCCTGCTTCTGTCCTCTGTCAGCCTTACCCCAGAGGTCCTTTACAGGCAGTGACAAAGGCCAAGTCTCCAAGCCCATGCACAGCCCCAGAAACCACCTCCCTCTGCCCTGAGATTATAGTCCAGCCTCCTGACTTTTGAACATTGCTAAATCTCTCTTAGACTGCGAATGGACATGTCACTTGATATGGGGCAAAGACTAACAGTCTAATGCAGGATGCCTGTGTCTGCATCCTGGCTCTGCCACTAAGCAGTTTCGAAGCTCTGAGCAATGCGTGGGCCTCAGAGTCTTTATGTGTAAAATGGAGGAATAATAATCCCTCAGAGAATTCTTCTGAGCTCCAGTAGGCTGCATTTGTGAGGTTCGTAGCATGTGGCATGACGGCAGTGTAAAATTCGGGTCATGAGTGCATCCAACAGAGTCTTGGTTTTGCCCTCCTGCTGGTCAGTCTGAAGGCTAGAGGAGTCCATTCCTGTCTCTGGTGGTCAGTGATTTCCTCCTCTCTAAAGTCACAGAAGAGCATTCAGCTAGCTCTACTTGCCAGCATGTTCCATGCTCTTGGCATGCACTGAATGCTGTAATGCTCTTGACCACCCTTGGAGACAGGTGCTGTGCTACTTTATTCCCATTTCTCAATGGCTCCACAGAAGCTCAGAAACATAGAGATGTGCCCAGTGTGACAGGGCTACAGCAGACAGAGCTGGGAATCAGAGTTATTTCTTCAGACACAATCCCATGGTGAAGTCCTCTGGGTAAAAGAACTCTCTGAAGTTCGGCTCAGGTGGGCTCCAGAGAAGGACCTAGAGTGGGGGCCTCTTGCTTCTTCTGCATTCCACCCCCAGAAGCCCTAAGGGCCCTCTTGCTCAGGAGACTGCAGAACACTTTCCTGATGCCTATCACAGTATTTTATTTTATTACTCATACATAGTCATCCCTCAGCATCCATGAGGGTTGGTTCTGGGACTTCCTGTGGATACCCAAATCCATAGATGCTCAAGTCCCTTAAATGCAATGGTGTAGTATTTGTGTATAACCCACACTCAGCCTCCTATATATCCAAAAGCATCTCTAGCTTACTTACAGTACTCAATGCAATGTAAATGTTAGGTAAATAACTGCTATAGTGTATTGTTTAGAGAACAATGGCAAGGAAAAAAGGCTGTGATGTACACTACAGATGCAGTTTTTTTCCCAAATGCTTTTTTACCTGGGATTAGCTGAGTCTCTGGACGCCAGGCTGTGAACACAGATAACCCACGCTGTGCCCATGCCCCTTGCTCCACTCTTACGGGCAGTCCTTGGGTGTAGAACAAAATACATCAGCTCCTGAATTCTCTTTTTAGACAGTAATTCCTTCTAGAAGGCTCTGGATCTCTGCTCCACTCATTTAAATAAGAATTGCAATAGTTCGTATTTACAGAGAGCTTACTGTATGCTAGATACTTGAGGGAAAATCTTCTCACATTAGCTCATTTAGGCTTCAGAACAAGCTTTGTTTGTCTTTGTTTTACAGATTTCTCTAGCACTGTGTATTGCTTCTACTAAATCATGCCCCAAGCACTGTTGCTTTTACCTCTCTTTTTATATGCACATGTCTTATCTGCCCTTCCCTGTTACTTAGCGCCTTGACCTTGAGCATGTTATTTATGTCAAAAGGCCTGGTGCGAGACTAAAATGACCCTAAGTGCTCAGCACAGTGCCTGGAATGCAAAGTGCTCAATAAACAGTAGTTTTTAACGTCATATTATTAATAAGGCATAGCTTGTAACCTCCAAATGTTGTTTGTCTCTGGATTGTCTCCCAAGCACTTGGCTTTGCATGTGTTTTGTAGAATCCTTCCCACTGGTGAATGACCACTGCATGCTTGGACTCTAGGATCGTCTCTGCTGTAGAAATGTGCAAGGAAGCCTGGCTCTGGCCCACGCCTGGACTCTGCATGGGGATACTGGTAGGCAAGTTCCTTATGTGAGTTTGCTTGATCTGCCATAGCAAATTACTATGAGCTGGGTGGCTTATAACAACTGAGAGTGAGGAGGTCAGTAGTCCAAAATCAAGGTGTTGACAGGGTTGTACCCTTCAGGAGGCGCTGAAGGAGAAGCTGTCCCATGCCTCTGTCCTAGATTCTGACAATCGCCTGCCTTGCCTAGTACCTGTATTGCTCCAGTCTGTCCCCATCACCCTATGGCTGCCTCCCCCTCCCCAAGGACTGAATCCAGGGTCTGCTGCATATGAGGGAAGCGCTACCCCTGAGCAAGTGTCCCAACAACTCCTTCCTCTTCTCACAAGACCAATTATGGGATTTAGGGCCCAGCCTAATCCAGTGATGACCTCACCTCATTTTTGCTCATTACATTTTGAAAACTTTCTTTCCATATTGATATAGGGGAACGATCTTGGTGGAAGACCTCCAAATGATATAGGAAAATGATCTCAGACCTCCAAATGATATAGGGGAACGAAACTCCCAACTTACTATATGTCTGGCCTGAGTTCATGTTCTCTAAAATCGAGGAATGAATTTTAGGAACAACGGAGGGTAAGAGCAGAAGATATTCATTGAGAGAAAGAAAGCTTCTGTCTGAGGGACAGAAGGGGGCCCGAGGGAGTTGCCAAAGACTGTCTTTTCTAGTGACTTTTATAGAGTAAAACCATGATGGGGAAAACTGGGAACTCGCAAGGCAGATGGGCTTGAGGTGGGACAGAACTGTGGTCAACCAATAAGATTAGTTTTTTAGGTAAAATTGACCAAATCAAGGACAAATGGGGAAGTGAGTCATGTAGTAAGCGAGCATTCTTATGGATTAGGGGATTGGGATGGTAATTCCTGGCTTCTCAAGATGATCCATCCCTAATCCCTAATGCTTATACTTAGGGTGTGATTGCATTTGTTTTGCCTTTTGTCTTGAGATCTAGCCCACAGCAAGAGGTGTATATCTCTTCCAAGGTCACAAGATATCTGGTCCTCTGTACCGGTTCCTTTGAGGGCCTAGCCCTGTCTGACTGCCTATAATACTTCTAACTAAGTCAGTTGCCTGTAACAATATGAGGACCCAGTCTGAGGTTCTGGGAGGTATGACTCCATGGGGGAGGTCATGCAGCCTGCTTGCTCCCTTAGCTCCCAGCCCACCAGAGGGGGGTCCTGGGGTTGCTGCTGTCCCTAGTGTGTGAATGTGCCCCCTCTCTGGGGAAAGAGTGATGTACAGCCTACGAGGCTAAGGTTGGGCTTGCATTCAAAGAAACACAGTTTCTCTCTCAATAGGATATCTTACTAGGCTAGAACATCATGTTCTAATTGAACCAATTCTATTATTCACAGGGTTGAGAGGGAGAACAGAGTGTTATTAGGGAAAAGTATAAAAAAAGCCCACAGTACAGTAAATTTGTCCCTGGCTCTAGACATTCCTACAAAATCTCACAGTGCTGACCTACAGGTCTGCCAATTATTTCTGAGAAAACAATGAAGAGTGACATGGCTTATATCTACATGTCCTCTTAAAGTCATTGTGGGGCTTTTCAGAGATGGCTAAAATGCGTGATGCTGGGATTAAGGGTACGTGATCCCTAAATTAGTGCACAGGTTGCTTTGGCACCTTCCTTGGGTGTGAGCACTACCTGCCCTAAGGGTGGGTAGCCCGGAGAAAACCAAAGGGACAGAAAGAGGGCCGGCGTGCCTGCTTGTCGCTCATCACTTGCTGTTTGCTGCTTGGCTTCTTCACTGCTTTGTTGCCTTCTGCCCACCTTGAGCTGTGTCCCCTCTGCCACTCACTCCACCCTGCCTCAGAGCCAGCGAACTATGGACTGAAACATCTAAAGACTGTGAGCCAAATAAGCCTTTTCTCGTTTAACGTTGGATGTTGGGTATTTTGTCTCAGCAATGAGAGAAAAGTAACAGAGATAGTACTCAGGGGTATTTTTAAAGTTCACCAAATCCTGCTGTAGAGGCAACCGTTTCAGATTCATCCAGATGCAGTATCTTAGTCCGCTCTGGCTGTGATAACAAAACATCCCAGCTTATGTGGCTCATAAACAACAGAAGTTTATGTCACAATTCTGGAGGCTGAATCCAAGATCAAGGTGACATCAGATTCAGTGTCTGCAGAAAGCCAATTCTCAACTTTTTCACTGTGTCTTGCCTGCGTGGTGGAAGGGGCAGAGGGCGTCTCCAGATTTTCTTGTACAGGGTTCTGCCCTTATCACCAATTACCTTCCAAAGGCCCTGCCTCCTACTGCCTCAGCATGGGGTTAGGTTGCAACATATGAACCGAGGCACGCAGCACTTGGGTAAAATGTAAAGCAGGTGTCACAGCTTGAAAGATTTTAAAACTCTGAGTGTCTGAGATGCTGCCTGATTGAGGTTTATAACAGAGGCCTCTCTGCCTCTTACGTTTTCTGAGCCACACCGCATTTCAAATATTCCCCTCTAGCCGGGCGTGGTGGCACACGCCTTTAATCCCAGCACTCGGGGAGGCTGAAGTAGGAGGAGCGTTGTGGGCTACAATGCGAGTGCAAGGCCAGCCTGAGCTACATAGTGCAATCCTGCCTCAAAAAACTAGGGCTGGGAGTTTGGCTCAGTGGCTTAAGCACCTGCCCTGGCAGGTGCAAGGCTGTGAGTTTGATCCCTGGTGCCGAAAAAAAAAAATTCCCCTCTATGATCCAAATCAGCATAATTATATTTGTGAGATTGCTGTTCCAGTTTTGGAGCATACAAAACAAACAAAACAAACCAGTTATGCCATCTGTAGCACAGAGTCAGTCCTTTATTCAACAAACTCAGCACCTAGTAGGTGCAGACACTGGGGTTTAGGTCTGTTTGGAACACACGTTGTTCCCACCCAGGGAGTTCAATATCACGAATACATGACCAGAGTGGGGCCTGTGCCATGTGGGCTCAGAGGACAGACAGAGACACTGCCCAGGGTTGGGAGTAGAAAGAGGTTTTCCGGCCCATCCTGGAAGGAGAGACAAGGTGAGTGGGTGGGGTGTGAGCCATCCCATGGGTGACACCATTCTCCCCTGATCAGACCCTGGCAGGGATAGGGAAGAGCTGACTCCTGGTTAACCAGAAGGCTGAACAACCATGGTCAAGTTGTAGCAGAGGCCTGGTGATTTTGCCCTGCAGACCCCAGCCCACGGCCTCCAGGGTTATAGACACCTGGGACTAAGCTTTGGAGCTAAGTCAAGAAGGAAGACTGGGAACAGAGAGGAGGGATCAGACCAGTCTCCTCACCTGTCTCTCAGGCATGCTCCTTAGCCCAGGACATCGTGGGTGTTAGAATGTTGCAGAGTTAACTGTGCCAGACTGCAGAATGACCCAGAGTGTGGTCCCGAGGTAGCATAGAAGACATAAAGATAGATAGAAAAGAGACAAGAAAGTTGTAATTCTGAAATTGTACTTTCAAGGAAGCTACAGCTTTAGGATACAAAGTTACCAAGGTTTCAATACTTTATTTTATTTTATTTTATTTTGTTTTTACCTTGCCAGTTTTCCCTTCTAGGTTTCTCACTCCTGATTTCCTAGGAGTGTTAAAGATACATTAAATTGCCAGGGATAATAGATCAGTGGCATAGTACCTACCTGGCAAGCATGAGGTCCTGAGTTCAATTCCGGATACCAAAAAAATTTTTTTTAAATTTAAAAAACAAATAAATAAATAAAAATACATTAAGTCTGTAAATTGGGCCCATGTTTTTCTCCTGTAAACTGGTTCCATTTTTAAAATACATTTATGCATGCATTAAAATATAAATTCTCAAATTCCATAGACTTCTGGCCTCCAGGAAACAGAACTGTTCATTGGGTGCTGTATCTCTTAAATGAAACATGAGCAGATGGTTTGCATGCTCACCCACCCCACTCATGCGTGACCTGACAGACTCTAGGAACACACATCTTAAAGCATCCATCTTGAGGACACCTCCAGGACCACATAAACAGCCCTGAGAGCAGACCATAGTGTGTCTCACTCTCGTCCATACGCCTTTCTGAGCCTGTGCTTATTTAATTCTGCTTAGTAAATCTGCTATACCTCACATTGATATGTCCTGAAATTCCTTTCTGTAACAAATCATGAAACTACTCCGTAGGGAGAGGGTGAGTTGTGGTTCCCATCTCCTCTTTGGGGGACCTCCTCGGAACCTATCAGTGACAGTCCTATCTGCCTGCTCAGATGCCCCGCCATTACCTTTCCCCCTCAGTTACACAATCTCTCCAGGCCCCACCTCCAGCCACTTGAACTTTGGTGGCAAAATCATAGTTCATCAACATGACCTCAGAGTCACTTGGCAGGGCTGAGTAGGATGCGCATTTCAGGCCTGCCCCTCAGGGTTATCTAAATTTCCATGGCTCCTGGGCATGTCTACTTTTTGTAGACCCCTTTCTCCATAAAAATATTAAAAATTGTATTTTACCACTGCACTACTGTACAAGAACACAATTTGTGTTAGATTATGTTCATTATTTCCCCTTCTCATTAAAAAAATTAAAACATTTTCATAGGTTCCTAAAATATAACTGTGCCTCTATGCCTGGCGTGAAGGTCAGCCCTGGCTACCATGCATAGCTGGACCAGGAGATGCTGCAGGATTTGCATTGATCAAATTGCAAATTGCTGATCACACCTAGAGGAAGAAAGAGAGCTGCGTTTTCTGAAATCAACCCAAACATAAAAAGGCAGTGCAGGTCTCAAGACACAGGAGTGGTTGACTTCCGTCTTTCTCACCCTGAGTCATGGGGTGTCCTGTTGGGAGGAGAGCTGCCAAGAAGGGGAAGTAGAGGCAGAACAGAAGGTGGGAAGGAACCAGACACACACTGGCGATTTCAGAACTGATTGAGTATTTTGGCATTCAATCTGAAGCAGCACAGCGAAAATGAGACAGAGAGAGAGAGAGAGAGAGAGAGAGAGAGGAGAGATAAAGATTAGTGAGGCCTTTAATGCAGTGGGCACGGTTCGATAGGGGTGCAGTGGCTCTCAAAAAAGAACAAAGAAGTGGGACTACTTTTATCAGCTTTGGCTGGAGGGAGGAATTTGGAAGGTGGGCAAAATGATATATTAACAGCTGATTTGAAGGAGCATCTACCTGTGTAAAACAGGAGACAAAAAGATTTATTGGGAGCTGGGGGTGGAGGCTTAGGTGGTTGTGAAGTCTTGGGATTAGAGAGGGCTCGGGGCACGTGCAAAAACCGAGTGGGAGGTTTATCTCTGGAATGAGAAGGAGAACACAGAGGTTACTCTTGGAGAGCTAAGTTGTTTCTCTGGGTCCGGTACCAAGTTGGATGGATGTCATGTTACAGATAGCTAAGCCTCAGGCTAGCAGAACCTATCAAGAACATGGACAGGAACAAGACTCTAAATATTGCTGGGGATAAAGGGATGTCAAGGACATCTTTCAGATACTCATGAAGGGTTTAGATTCATACCCCAAAACATGCACTGTGCACACCTTACCCAACATTTACACAAAATTTTGGGGGCATGCATCCTAGGTTAATACCCTGAGGTCCACATGGCTTCCTGTCCTCTAGAAAAGAGAAGTAATATACCATTACTGTGTCCCTTGGACCCTATAGACTCCTGGCTCCTGGAATCCTGAATCAGGCTACAATACGTAGCTGCTTTTAGGGTTCGCCAGAGGTTGTTGGTGCCTGCTGGGACCTGATCACTACGGGCAGCCCAGTCTCCATGGAGAAATGCATTCCAGCATCCACAACAGGCTTCTGAAGGACTCTGGCAGCACAGTTGAATGTGTCATTGCCGTTGGTCATCCTGATGGTAATTCACATTAATGAGTATGACTACAAGAGCAGACAAAGCAGCCTTTTCTTATGGCCCTGGCTCTGGAGTGGGGTGCTTCCTCCTTGCAATTCAAGTGTCCTGCAAGCCTGGCCCCAGGTCACACCAGCAGCCTCTGGGTGGATTAGTTTATGGGAGTCATTCACAAGCTTCCACTGGGGGAATTTGTTTCTGTGTTAGGCTTTAATTAATTCCAAGCCAAGATAACTAGGGAAAAAAAACTCTCCAGTCTACCAATCAGAGAAAGCAAATTAAAAATTAAGCTAATCATCAAAGTCAAAATTTCAAGTTACACACACAGCTAGCTTAGAATATTACTGTTGATCTTGTCTTAACTAAATCAATTAAAATATTGAAACAAATGGATATTTGGTTAAAAGAATAGTACCCATCTATTGAATGAAGAGTATGTAAATAGCCAGTATAAATATTAATAAATGTATATATAAATATTGGATACTTACATACAGTATTTCTATTACATAAAATATTTATATATTTATTTACATATATTTTATGTAACATATGTAACATATTTACTAGGATTGTGAGTAACTTGTCCTGTGAGTGTTCCACAAGATAAGCAAATATTTCTAATAAATTTTAACTTTATAAAAGAGCGATGTCTTACAATACAAATAGTATGTGACATCAAACATCACATGATCACACCTGAGCCAATGGTTCTTCTCCTCGCCCCTGTGGGATTATGGGTGATTATCTTTCAACAGTTAGGGGTTATTGAGGAGATAACCTTCAGGGGAGGAAGAGAAAAAGGTAGAGGAATTTTTTACTTCAAATGAGATTAGGCAAAGGTGTAAAGCATGGCAAACAATGCAAAATTTTGTGGAAAAGCACCACTCAAATAAGGATACAGCAGTGTGAGTGATAAATGTGTTTAACGACAGAGCGACATAACATCTTCACAAAATCCTCAAAAGGAGGCAAAAGCTAGTGTTATTGGATAGTTTCCTTGTTCAATTGAACATAAAGAAAAGGAGTCTGCTGAGCCAATAGGTAGCAGTGATTCTCTTAGTGACAGTGAAAGTCATCCTACACAGTAACCTGGCTCTCTTGTCTCCCTCACACTAACCACAAAGGTTTTCAAAGGAAAGTGCAGGTTAATTTCTTTATTCTTTGTGTTTTGTACCTTCAATATTTTTTGTATTATGTTACAGTACTGTAATTAATCATTTTATATGAATATTTTTGGGTTGTAGAATCAATCATCTGAGTTTCTGGTATTTTTTATGGGGAAATTCACTGTGATATACAAGTGCTTTGGATCACAAGCGTGTTTCTGGAATGAATTATGCTTACAAGCCAAGGTTTTAATAGAGTTATATGTAGATATAGATAGACATATCCTTGATATCTTTATTCTTTTTGTTTGTTTTTTTTGTTTTGTTTTGTTTTTTGTGGCAGCGGAAGGGAAGCAATCAATATTTAAGAGTGTTTCCTTTGTGTTCATCTTGGTACTACCAGCCTTGTATCTGTTACACCCTCATGTTACCTCACTGAGTTTTATCTTGTAAATAACTTTGTAGGAGATCACTATTTTGTGGTCCAAAACCTACAGTTTTGTATTGTTATTATTAGCTCTTCTGGGATGGACTCTTTTTCCTGGAACAACCTATATTTCGTGTTTCTTGAAGGCAGGGCCATGAACCAGGTTTCCTCTGGACTGGGAATTCTTGGCTTGTCCAAATAGCATGGTTTTCACATTCAGGGGGAGAATGACTTGTTTTTCCGGACTTCTCAGCCAGGTCTACTGGAACAATGTCACCGCAGGAAAGTGTGAACTTCCTTCACGTTCCTCAGTGGGACACTACCCATGAAATGTAATCAACATGCTCCAGGCCCTCAACCAGAGGGTCCCGGGCCTTTGGGACTGGTGGGACAACAATGAGTTTTGCTCAGTGCTGGTCCAGCCCTGCTTTGTGTACTAATGAATGTAGTCCTTAGATGGTCACCATCAAGACTGCAGATGCTCTTTTATTTTATTTATTTATTTTATTTTAAAGAGGCTAAAACCAAGGAACATAAAACAGAATAAAACCAATCAAAATAAACCAGGATAAGTGATACAGGAATTCAAGACCTTATAAAACCAACAATAGTTACCACAATGCCTTTTGTTGTCTTCCAAATAGCTGCAGATAACTTCAGACATAGTAAAAATTGAACAGAACAGAATAGAATAGAAACAATAAAAACAAAACAAAGAATGCAATAAAGGACTTCAAAACAAGCCAATAGTAAACCCAAAAAGGCTACTATAATATGTCTTGCAATCTTTCAAATAGCTGCTCATGCCATCAGATTTAACATAATCAAACAAAAGAAAAGAGACTAAAATGCAACCCAACAAAATAATGAAAATAATATGGTTTCCCTGCCGGGATCGCAGTCCATGAATGGCGCTGACTCACCGAGAGAGGCTTGGGTGTGGCTGACTCCCCTATGGCAGCAGCCCAAGCATGGTGCTGGTTTCCAGGTAGGGATCACCTCCCCAAGACCGCAGATGCTCTTGAAGTATGTTGGGAAGCTAAAAAGATGTTGGGGCAGAATCTGGGGTTGGGGAAAAGTCAGCCTGTTTTTAGGGCTTGATACAGGGGGAGGTCTTCTCAGGGTGGCAGAAGTTCTTTTTCCGCTGAGGCAAGTTGGCAAGAAGAAGGCAAGTTGGGCTGCTGAATCCATCTTATCTTTCAGCCTCTATGTGGCCACCACTTCAATACAGATATAAATATCAGAGAGGCAGAGAGAGAAAGAGCAAAACAGGTTGATTTGAGTGGAGAAATCCAGGGTAGTGAAGTAGGTATGATCTGGGAGCTCGACACCTGTATTCGTTCATTCATTCATCCATTCTTTCAACAAGTCTATGTGAGACTTCTGTTGCTATGGCAAAAGAAACACCAAAATGACACCCAGGATCTGGAGGCAGATTTCTTTTACGTCGATGGGCACTCATTAGGATCATTCCCAAAATATCAGGCTCCAATCTCTGATAGTCTAGGGCTTTTACATGCTGCATGAGCAAGACGTATAGAGATGAGACAGAACAGACTGGCAGTTTTTCTGATTGGCTAGCAGGGTGAGATCATTGGTTACAAGGCTAGATTAATGATCCTCAGTTACAATCAAACATACTGCATGATCAGTTACACTCTCGTAGTTACAGGGGTCAAGAAAGTAATTACAAACCCATGATGTACTTACAGAGCTAGGCAGTTTCAAAAGAACAAAGTTTTCAAAAGAGCAATTTCCCTTGTATAGTTTTTCCCTTTCACCATCACTGTAGAACCATGAGCCCACAAGCAAGAAACCATAGATGAATAAGTCTCTGCCCTAGGATTTTCCAGCATACTGGGATCGACAGATGTGTAACTAAATAAAACCTTCCAAATCCACCCAAACTCCTGAAGAAGCGAAGTAGGGAGTTGATTAGGTTGGGTCTAGATAGGGTTTTGTGAGATGCTGAAGAGGCCAGGGAAATGAGAGAAGGGCCTTTATGACTCTAACCACTGAGAGGGTAAGTGCGAGGTGGACATTGCTGAGCAGTATGACAGGGAGCAAGCTGGGCATACAGTATTAAAGGGCACGTGCTCTGGGTTCCAGCTCCACTCTTCCCTAACTCTTTCTGTGTGCATCTGCTGAGTGCTGGCTCTGCACAGCCACTCTTTAGGTATGAAGGACTCAGCAATGAACAAATAAGAAAAAAGGCAAAAATCTCTGTTCTTGTATGCTTATGTTCTAGTAAGAGGACAGAAAGTAAATAAGAAATAGGAACAAAGTACATTCTCTTCTTCTTATTCCAAGTAGTTACATTCTAAGAAATCACTACAAACACGGAATTAACAAATATTGAACCTTCGATCCCAGGAGGGGAAGTAACAGAGTTATGTTCCTGTGAGCCTCTGATCATTATGTTTTGCTCAGTGGTCAACACAGGACCTTGCTTTACGTGTGAATCTGTTAGCCACCCTGTTTAGTATGTAGCACTGATTCATTAACATTGAATTTGCTGTATGTCTGTATGAAGCTCACCTAGCAACACAGGGTTTCTTCATAAGGCACATCATGATCTTTTTTCACTTAGAAATACTCGTATACACAGCAGTTTTTTCACTTAGAAATACTCGTATACACAGGACTGTTTTCAACAATAGAGTTCCCAGCATAAGTTTAAGTATTCAGTAAAAGAAAAGGAGAAAGAGGAAGCATAAAATAGACAGCAGAAAAAAACACCTAATTACAGTATAGGAAGTGAAGCAAAAAAGTAGAACTTTACTTCATTCAACGTCAGCTACTAATGTATGCGTCAGGTGACTCAAAATTTTCACAGCTCTGCACATGTCTGGGTCCCATCAGGCCAAACCTGAGGTTGGAGTTATTCCAAGAATAGGAACAAGAGAGTTCCCATATGGGAGTGGCCCCAACCATTCCAGAGATGGGTGCAGTTGGGATTCAGGAGAAAGAAGTATTAACCACCAAAGGTGATAGATCCAAAATGTTAATTAGGCAAACTTATTAGAGTGCTGCAATGTGTCATTGAGTGGACAGGCAGTGTGTCTGTAGCCAGGACTCAGAGTATGGCGTTTATATATTTGGCCCAGGGCTCAGAGATGGTTTCTTTCAGTATTTTGGACAACAGCCTGAACACCTGTACCCATGCCTAGGAATGTTCAAGGCTCCCACTTGGGTTCAAGACTACAGCCATACTCTATGTTCTTAGTTAAGATAAGAGAAAAAAGTTAGAGGGAGGTTCTGGGGAACCTCACAGTGTGCAAGTAACAAAAAAGTTCTGTACGTGTGGCTTTTGGAGTTACAAATACATTTTAGCAAGTAGGCAAATTCTCAAATACAAAACCTGTGAACAATGAGAATTGACTATATGTAGCTTATCACCAGTGCTAAGTTAGGAAGGATGATGAGGCTTCCTCCAGAGGCTGTCTGAGTCATGTGTGGCTTGGGGGTCTGTGCTGTGGGTATCCGGTTCCACTCACAGAGATTCAGCACCAGGGCTTGCTATGCTATCATGGGCTGTTGGTGAATACCCTTTGCCTCCAGGGGTCCCCATCAGCCAGAAAGTCTTTGATGGGAACAGCAGGCCCTTTACACACCTTTTTATCCACACCTGTGATCCTGTTTTCCTTTCTAATCCAGGAATAAAGAAGCATTTCATGGGGAGAATGAAAATTGTATTAAGCACTTTGCAGAGCAGTCTCACTAAGCATCATAATAATCTTACAAAGAAACTCAGGGGTAATGTTTATTTACAAGTGGAAAACAAAAACCCTGAAGCTCAGAGAGGCATTAACTTACCACGATGATGCTGGAATGTTTGATGGGTCCTTTTGAATCCTAGGCTGGAGGGTGGTACGGGACAGTATCACACCTCAGACTGGTTGCTGTCCTGTTGGGTTAAGCATTATTGTACCCACAGTTTATCTAAAGAATACAGTCCTTTTCCAATTCCACTCAGAAGACTTATTCGTTTATTCATTCACTCAACAAATACTTATTTAGTGCCTTCTAGGTTCCAGTGACCATTCTAGGTTCTGAGGCTACAGTAGTGAACAAAATGAAAACATATCCTTGCTTTATGGAGCTTACTTTTTACTGACAAGTGACAAACAAATAAGACTATTAATTAAAAATCATGGCACACTGCAGCATCTGGCTCTTTGGGTCATCTATAACTGAAGGTAGCCTGGTCTACAGGAAAGAACATGGAAGACTGTTCTGGGTCTGCACACTGCCCCTTGCTGGTTAAGTGACTATGGTCTCCATCATCACATCTATGATCCTAAATATGTACAGGCCAAGGAAATTAGGGATGGGTGTGACCAACATGTTCATAATTCCTTTTTAAGTATTATGAAATATTTCAGGCATACACAAAATAGAGGAAAACATAATGCATACTTGTGCTCCTACCTACCAGCTTTAAGATATGCAACTACAAATTCAGAGTGGATTTGTAATGTGTCAACCTGGCTGGGCTGAACTACATTCCCCAGAACTCCCTTCCCTGTGTTTCTGCCTAAGGGCGGGGCAGGGGGGTGGAGCACAAGAATGTTTTTTCTAAGATTTGGAGAACACAGCAGATGCAACAGTCATATTAATTTGACACATGGAAGGCCAGGGCAGGTGCTTCTCTGCACGTTCTTGCTTCTCTGCTCACCTTGTTGGTGGGAAAGCATGCAGGCCTGCAGCTGCTCCACCTTGCCCTGCTTTTGCTGTCAGAGGTTATGACTGCTGAGTTAAGTGTGTGTCTAATTCTGTGACAAAGGGCACCAGCTTCTTTGGTGGGACACCCTTTGTTAAAGTCAGAGGTGGTGAGTGATGGACATAGCTTCCCATCCATCCTTGGGGCTTTTGTTTCATGCTTGTGAGTGCTACCTTGTCCTCATTCTTCCCCACTTCACATCTTCCCTTCCTGCCTGCCTGCTCTGAGGACTTCAAGCTCCAGCATCAAAGAAGAAAATAGCATTCTAGAAATTGTTTAACCAACTGCCATAATATATAAGGTCAAATCTTATAACAAAGAAATATAGAAATGAATGGATGATCTTCTAGTAGTTTTTCATCTCTGGCTGGTAGACTGTGTACTAGTCCCATTGTTAGGATCAAATTCCTGGCACACAATTTAAACAGAGGAAATGGTTTACTCAGCTTATGATTTCAGAGAAGTCAGTCCATGATCATCTGGCTCCAAAGCAGAAACATTATGGTGGAAGGAAATGATGAAGCAAAGCTACTCACTTTGCAGTAGTTGGGATGTAGAGCAGGGAAATAGTGCTACAGAAGAAGGAACCAGGTGCCAAATATATTACCTAAGGTTGCACCTCCTGCATCCATCCAGACACACCCTGAAGTGTGCTTTACTAATCATCTGGACAGTTCCCAAAGCAACCAAGTTGGTAATCCAGTTTAACTGTCACATGTCCTATGTGCTTTTATCTGATTACATCTGCCTCCATCTCCTGCCCACAGGTAAACGATTAAAATTTAGTATTTTTCATTCCTATCTTTACTGTACACATGTATATTCATAAAGTATAGACAGTGTTGATTAGTGTAATCTCATTATTAACTTTAATATTTAATAAACAATAACCTGAGCCCCCCCTACTGCCTCAATTATTGATTCTCAGATCCTTCTAGTCCCACAGTCCCTTCTAGTCTCAGATCCTTCTAGTCCCTTCTAGTTTTTTTTTTTTTAAGAATTCGCGTTCATAGGTAAGCAATTTTTTTTTGAGACAGGGTCTCACTGTGTAGCCCAGGCAGGACTCAAACTTGCAGTGATCTTCCTGTTTCAGCTGCCTGAGTGCTGGGATTACAAGTGTGCACCCCTATGTCTGGCCATAGGTAAGCAATTTAACTTTTTGACCTCCCAATGTTTCTTTAAAAAGTTAAATTTAAGCTCATATCTCTCTTAGGTTTGATATATTATGTACAGATCATGCAGAATATGGGTGTGAAGAGTTACAAATTAGTTCATGGCCCCCAAAATGTACTAGTACATCGAATCATCTTCATAAATACACTTAACATTCTTGTGAAGATAATGCGGACCGTCTGGTTCTTCTAGAACACTTTCCAGAGTGATTCAAGGCACAAAATGCAAACCGTGGCATGAATACACTTATTCTAGGTTTTGTGCTTCTGATACAGCCCAGCAGAGAACAGGCTTTATGACTGTGACAAAATTAAATGTACTGTATGAGATTTCGTTTCTTAGGTGAGAAAAAGCATAGAACTGTAAATGTCAGGTTGATAATTTCTCCAAAATATGGAGAATACAAATCAAGCTCTTTATTTTTAAGAGCAAACACAAAGGATTGGTGTAAATTGAAAAGGTTTAAATGCTTTCATTTTGGATAATTCAATAAAGAACCTATTCAAGTTTGTTCCCAGGAGCTAACATATCACTTGTCTCTATGAAGGAAAATTAATTCTAAAAATTACCATGGTTTTTCAGTATTTCAAATCTTACCATTACATAAAAACCTAGAGAGACCCATAATATTCAATAGCTTTAAAAGATAAATTGAAAGACCATTTGTTGTAATCAACTTTACTAATGTTGGCCAGGTCTGTTTAATATACACCCACTCTACAATTTCTTATAAAATAACAAATGAGGAGTAGATGTAGGAGATGTAGAAGGTGACAGAGAATTTAAAAAGTCCTTCTCTTTGATAACTTTCACTTCAGAATCATCAAAAAGCAACCCCTTCTCTTCATACTCCTTTAAACCTTGCACTACACAGGAAATTTTGTTCCCAAAGCCATTCATGTGATTCCTGTCCCCAAAGTGTTTTCTGCAGTTACCACTGGCATCCCAAAGAAATATATGTACCCACAAAGCTCTCTGTCCACTAAAGTTCCCATGCAGAACTTGCAATATCCTTCCTCTCTTGTCCTTAAGCCCTGAGAGGGCCTTATCAGGCCCACTGCTAGTGATGTCATAGATCACTATGATGCCCCCAAAGATCACTAGGACTATGCCAAAAGAGCTGCCTCCTAAGCTTCTGGCTTACTCAAATACATGCCAAAGCAAAGCTGGTCCTGTCTGAAGAAGTCAGAGAGGTCCTTTCTTTTGACCCCAATACCTCTTATCATCTCATGCCCAGAGCAGCCCAACTTGTGCCCAGGATCCTCAAATAGTCTCAGTAAATCAGGACCTTCCTCTTGTTTCCTCAAGTCTCAGACATTATAAACAATATCCCTCTCCCCATGAACCAAACCAAACCAAACAAAAACTACCCCATCACCACGCAAGGCAACCTTTTAAGGACAGTGCCTTCTTGATCCATCCATAGCGAAATACCATTTATGCGCACTCCCATCTTAACATTAAAGGCATCCAGAGAGACAGAAGGAAGGCAACAGCTACAAGAAGTGAGAGGACTCAGCAACCTCACATTCCCAGCCAGGGCTCTTCATGCTGTTATTACAGTAATGTCTACATCTTCCCTAAGAATGATGGGTGAACAATTGCTCTATCTTTAGGAAACAAAACAATCTATGCCCGTCATTTTTATCAAGCCAACGAAACCATGTGCACCAAAGTTCGTTCATTCAACACAGACTACATCCCAACCAATGTTCCCATCCTAATTGGGGTGCTGGGAATCCATCACTGAATAAAACCAACCCTTGTTTGGGTTCTATGCCACACTTTCATGTGGCCTTTCCATGTGCCTTGGGGCTTCCTTGGAGCATGGTGGCCACAGGGAAGCCACTTCTTTTATGAGCCCAGCAGCTTACTGTTCCAAGGACAAAAATGAATCACTTCCTCTAAAATATCGATTGAACCAGTCACATCCTCTCCCCACTTCCACAGAATGGGATACATGTTCCACCTTTGATTGGAGGTGAGTCAAAGAATTTGCAGAATTTGGGTTGGGGATATAGCTCAGAGGCATAAGACCCTGCGTGGCCAAGTGCAGGGTCCTGAGTTTGATCTCCTGTACAAAAAAAAAAAAAAAAAAAAAAAAAAAAAAAAAAAAAAAAAAAAAAAAAAAAATCAGAAACAACAAAAAGTTTGAAGAATTTGCATCAGTGGTGGTGTTGTTTCACATTTAGTCTTCACAACACCACAAGGTATGTGTCATTATCCGCATTTGATAGATGACAAAAATTAGGTTTTTAAAGATCAAGGAATTTACCACAAACTAGTAAAGTCCAACCTAGATGTTCCTGAGCTCATGACCTCTCGACCTAAATCATTGAAACAATAGACCACACTCTTCTTCCTGAGGTGAAGGAGTTTCAGAAGCCCAGTACTGCTTGAAGAGAGGCCAGGTACCTGCTTTCCTCCATGGCTAATCCTTTTCAGGACCCCTGGCTTTGATTCCTGTTCTTGGACCCTCGCAGTTCCTCATGAGCTCAATCTTAGGTTTTACCTCTCTGAGTTTTAACTGTCTGTTTGCCTTCAAGGATTTTGCCCTCCCTGTCCCTTGACGTTTTGCAGGCCAAGTGGACTGTACGGATCTGCATCCCAGAGTGGGCATTGAGGGATTTGGCTATGTGGTGAGAGGGATTTGGGCAACCTGGGACATTCAGTAGTCACGATACATGTGTAATGAGAGTGAGCAGTGACAGCTGGGCCAGTCCTCACTAAGGTCTCTGAGGAAGTGGGATAACTGGGAGCCAAGAGCAACACAGGATGATACATTGCTTTCTCAGGGCCTTTCTTTGCAAGTGACAGGACTCACCCAAAGCTCAAAGGAGGTGTGTGGTAGGGATGCTTACATTACACAGGAAGGGCAGCAATGAAGCCAGACCCAGAGCTTGATACCACGCTGCTGATCTCTTTCTTTCCTTCTCTTACTTGTGGGTGCCAGCTTCATTCTTCCTAATCCTGATGATCCCTTCCACACAAAAAGGAAATTATGAGAAACAGTTTCTGAGCCATTCACCTTCCTTCGGAACAAGATTATTACATTTCCCTGATTCCAGGTTGAAAAATCTCAGGTAAGGGCTTTCATTGACTGTTGAGTCAGATACCCACCCCTGAACCAAGCACCTATGGCCAGAGAAGCATCAGCAATCCCAACCTGACCCCATGAATCCTGCCTTTTTGTACCTGAGTCTTTCCCGTGAGTCTGACAGCCACCCAATGCTATGCATACCTCGTTATCAGTGACCCAAATTCGTAGGTGTTCTGAAACAGGGGCAACTGGTCGTGGGCTACATCATTCTGACTCTTAAGGAAATTTTGACCATTTCTCAATTCACACTGTGACACTTTCCTGGTAACAGTGTGCATGTGGTCCTATGACCATTACCCACCCAGACCCTTACATGGCTCTCTGTTCTACTCTATCATTTCAGCAGGAGCCCATTAATACAGTGAAGAGAAAGATTCCACACATGTTCGGGGAGGTATAGCTCGCTATCTGATACTGCTTTGGGGTATTCCCACTTGCCAGCACATTAGTAGAGACCCCAGAATACCTACCTGCTCACTGGGACCCAAAAACCTGGGGGGAACTTACTGTGTACATTCAGGAGATTGATCTATGAGCGGCTAAGTTTGTTCCTTCTTTCTCTCCCCCAGACCTGAGACTGTCCCTGCCATTAATGTTTGGTGTGAATTTTCTAAGTGTGGCTAGAAACCCACTGAAGCCTGAGACCATTGTTTGGGGGTTGACTTTCTCAGGCTGAACTTTGGCACCATTCCTTTTTCATTGTATGTTTCTCCCACTCTTTTCTCCTCTCTTCTTCCTCCTTCACTTCCTCTTCTTCTACTTCCTCCTCCTTCCTCTTCCCCTCCTTGTCCTTCTCTTTCTCCTTTTCCTTCTTTGTGCTCATCTATACCATTTATTTTCCCCTCTTTCCCTTCCTCTTATCCTACCTACCTGCCTCCTTTGGTTTCTTCTAAAGCTACCAGTAGTCCCCAAAGAAGTTATGTTTCCTAATGGCTTCTCTGAACTTGGAAGTGAGAATTGACAGTGGATGTGAGGGCATTTAAAGGAAGTGGTCAGAGCAGGTGTTGGCAGGGCTGAGGCCAAGATTGGGAAGCAGTCTCATCAGTATGAAGGTGGGCGTGTCCTGGCCTTGAGGACGCATGGCTGATGCTGCTAGGTCCCCTGTTAGCTGTGATACTTATATTCCCAAGGAGGTGGCCCAGCACTGTGATACCATTGAGCTGCTAAATGCTCAACTTGCAGCTGGACTTACTGTTTATTTGTGTTTGTGGGGCTGGGGGTTGAACCCAAGGTCTTGTGCATGCTAAGCACTGAGCTATACCGCATCTCCTGAACTTAGTGTAACATGAAAGAAGTGAACTCCTGTTTGGCTCAATGTGCTCTTACAATGAAGGTGCTCTAACAGATACACTGGATGAAAGTGGAATTTGGCAGTTGACTCTCTAGAACTGTAACTTCAAAGTTAATTAAGAATGCAAATATTTTCTGGAATGAGAAAGCAAATCACAATTATATGTTTAAAAAAGTTTGGGGAAAAAAGCTAAAAAGTATCACTAAAGCCAGAAAAAATTACCATAATATTTGTATCTGCCATCAAATATTCTTTCATATTATCTTCCCCTACATTTTCTGTGTGCTTTGTCTTCCCTCTGATCTACAGTTGACAGAGGTTGCAAACTCTGCCCAGCCTGGAGCAAGGCATAGCACCATACGCTGGGGCATGCTCTGGCTAGCCCCACACTCCAGAGGCTCTGAACTCCTTGCAGCCAGATGCAAGGTCCTGGTAGTTCCACACTCTGGGGTGTGCTCTGCCTAGCTACCTGGGTCCCAGAGATTCTGAACTCCACCCAGCCAGGCGTAAGGTCCCAGCACCACACTTCTGGAATGAGTCCTCACTAACTACACAGAGGATCCAAGCTCTGCCCAGCCCAGTGTCCCAGCACAATCCATCAGGGAAATACCCAGCTAGCCTCACGGACACAGAAGTACAGAGCCCAGCCCAGGCTAGCTGCAGGGAAGATACAAGCTTTTCCCAGCCCAGCATCCCAAAGTAACCCAACCAAGTACATCAGGGGAACACACAGCCAGCCTCACAGGCCACAGAGCACAAGAACATGAAAAATCAAATAAACAATAATACAGTTATAATGGAGGAACTTAACACCCCATTGTCACAAAGAGACAGATCAACCAAGGTCCTGATGGATTCACTGCTGAATTCTGTAAGAAATTTAGGGAAGACTTAATGCCAACACTCCTCAAACTCTTCAATGAAATTGCATGGGAGGCAAGTCTCCCTAACTCATTCCTGGAAGCAAGTATCACTCTAATAGCAAAACCGAAAAAAGACCCAACCAAGAAAGAAAATTATAGGCCAATCTCCCTAATGAATATAGATGCAAAAATCCTCAATAAGATACTGGCAAATAGAATACAGCAAGTCATCAGGAAGATTATACACCATGATCAAGTGGGATTCATCCCAGGAATGTAGGGATGGCTCAACATATGCAAATCAATAAATGTAATACACCATATCAACAGAGCCAAGGACAAGAATCACATGATCATCTCAATAGATGCAGAAAAAACTTTTGACAAAATCCAACACCCATTCATGATAAAAACCCTACAGAAAATCAGAATAGATGGTTTCTACCTCAACCTGATAAAAGCCATATATCATAAGCCAACAGCCAACATCTTACTAAATGATGAAAAACTGAAAACTTTCAACATAAAATAAGGAACAAGACAAGGATGTCCATTACCACCACTCTTATTCAATATAGTTCTGGAAACATTGGCCAAAGAAATTAGACAAGAGAGAGCAATAAAAGGAATAAGGATAGGAAAGGAAGAAGTTAAATTATCATTATTTGCAGATGATATGATACTTTACATAGAAGACCCCCAAAAATCCATTGAAAGACTTCTAGATGTAATAACCAAGTTCAGCAATGTAGCTAGATACAAGGTCAACACTCGAAAATCAATAGCATTCTTGTACACAAACAACAAATTCACAGAGAGAGAAATAAGGGAAACCACACCCTCACTATAGCATCCAAAAAATTGAAATACTTAGGAATCAATCTAACAAAGGAAGTAAAAGATCTATACAGTGAAAATTACATTACTCTGAAAAAGGAAATTGAAGAGATTTCAGAAAATGGAAAGATATTCCCTGTTCATGGATAGGAAGAACAAACATTGTGAAAATGGCCATTCTTCCAAAATTGTTATACAGATTTAATGCAATCCCAATCAAAATACCACTTGAATACTTCACAGAGCTAGAGAAATCATTCCTAAAATTCATCTGGAACCAGAAAAGAGCTAGAATAGCAAAGGCAATTCTGGGCAACAATGGTAAGGCAGGAGGCATCACAATCCCCAACTTGAAACTATATTACAAAGCTGCTGTGATAAAGTCAGCATGGTACTGGAATAAAAACAGACCTGAAGATCAATGGAATAGACTAGAAGATACAGCCACAACTACAAACACACTCAGCCACCTTGTCTTTGACAAAAGGGCCAAACATGTACATTGGAAGAAAGATAGTCTCTTTAATAAGTGTTGCTGGAAAACTGGCTTTCCCTATGCCGTAAGCTAAAACTAGATCCATGTCTATCTCCATGCACTAAAACTAAAGTCAAAATGGATCAAAGATCTGAATATTAAAACAGAGACACTAAATTTGCTGGAAGACACAGTAGGTAAAAATCTTGATGACATAGGAGTAGGCAGAGAGTTCACGAACAAAAATCGAACTACATGGCGAATACTTTCCAGAATCAACAACTGGAGTCTCATCTAATTAAAAAGTTTTTGCATGTAAAAGGAAATCTCCAACAGAGTGAAAAGAAAACCCACAAATTGGGAAAATATCTTAGCCAACTGTCCTTCAGACAAAAGACTTCTATCTAAAACATATAAAGAATTAAAGAAAATCAGGTCCCTAAAATTCAAGGACCCAATCCAAAAGTGGGCATCTGAGATGAATACATACTTCTCAGATGAAGAAATACAAATGGCAAATAAATATATGAAAAAAATGTTCAATATTAATGGTCATTCAGGAAATGCAAATTAAAACAATACTGAGATTCCATCTCAGCCCAGAAAGAATAACCAAGATCAAAAAATCACCCAATAACAAATGCTGGATGGGCTGTGAGGAAAAAGGAACTCTTCTCCACTGTTGGTGGGAGTATAGACTGGTGCAACCACTGTAGAAATCAGTGTGGCTATTCCTCAAGAAGCTAGGATTAGAGATTCCATTTGACCCATCTATCCCGCTTCTGGGCATTTTCCCAGAAGAACTGAAGACATCTTACCACAGCGATATCTGTGCACCCATGTTTATAGCAACCCAATTTGTAATAGCCAAATCTTGGAAACAACCCAAGTGCCCATCAATCAAGGAATGAATAAAAAAGATGTGGCATTTTTATATAATGGAGTACTACTCAGGTATCAAGAAAGATTGCATCGAGACTTTTATAAGTAAATGGAGATGATGAGACCATACTCATAAGTGAAATAAATCAAACTCACATGTGTAAATACCATATTGCTTCCCTAGAGTAAAAAACTGAAAAAGTATATACGATCCAAAATCTACAATAAATACCGTGTAAGGGTAAGAAACTGCTCAAAGAGGAAAAGTAATTGGGATAGGGGAAAGAAGGAAAGAAGGAAGGGAAAAGGAAAAAGACATAAATTTGTATAAATGTATACATAAGATAGCTAAAATGACTATACTACTAAATGTATTCTTTTTTTTTTTTTTTTGCAGCACCGGGGATCGAACTCACAACCTTGCACCTGCTAGACAGGTGCTTCAGCCACTGAGCCAAACTCCCAGCCCTGGTTTTTTGAGGCAGGGTCACACTATGTAGCTCAGGCCATCCTTGTGCTCGCATTGTAGCCCAAGCCAGCCTCAAACTCACAACGCTCCTCCTAACTCAGGATTAGATCAGTTTTACATGTCTATATATGTTAATCTAAACAACCCTTTTGAAGGTAATGATATGCAATATTACAACCATTGTCAAATTCCTATCATCATGTTTTGTAAACCTATAATGTTATTGTATTGGATTTGTTATTGTTTGTTTGTCTCTTTGGCTTTTTGTCTTTCTTTTCTGCGTCTTTTTTCCTCTTGTATTAAAAAAAAAAGATCTACAGTTGACAAAATTTTTGCCTTGCCATTTAATTATGGAGAGGATAAGAATGAGGCAGAATGATATCCTAGCATGGTTGACTGAAATATGTTTCGCATTACTTAGACTTGAAATTCATGAAATATGACTCCACATATAGTTTAACTTGCTCTCTTTCTCTCTCTGTAGATAGATAGATAGATAGATAGATAGATAGATAGATACAGGGTCTTGCTGTGCAGTTCAAGCTGACCTTGAACTCCCTTTGAAGCCCAGGCTGGTTTTGAACTCACAACGATCCTCCTGCCTCAGCCTCCCAAGTGCTGGGATTACAGGGGTTGCCACTACGTCTGACTTGATTAACTTGCTCTTTGTAATACTGCTACAGGTTTGTACTTTATAAACTTGGGGATCTGGTAATATTCAAAAGAAGTAAAAACTAGCTATAGTGCATTTGTAGTGGTCTGCATTGCAGTAGTGTGTATGTTCCTGAAAGAAGAGACCCACTTTGATGAGGTACTGATGAGAACCGAATCTTCTTCCTAGAATTGTTCCTATTAATAAGTGGAAGAGTAGTCATAGACTAGATTCTGAGTCTATGCATTTCAACCCTTGTTTCTCTTCCACTTTCGAAAGAGTCCTAAGGCCAAGACCAAGGGACACAATCACATTATGATACAATCTTTAGCCCTGCAGCTTTGTGTGATGAAGCTGGGTGAGTTGGGCAATAGAAGTATTTTTAGAAGCCGTTCCTTCTTTGGGAATAGCCATAGCTTAAATAGACACGGGAACAACTACAACTCCACAAATACATCCCACCAAACCCTAACCCTAAGTAATTGTAGTCGTAATTCAATTTCAGTTTAGCCAGCACCCTTAAACGCCTTCAGCCACTTTGATAACATTCAACACAATGAAAAGTATGATTGAGGGTCAGAAAAAGCAGCTGCCTTAACAGATTTTAATTGAAATGTTTTACCTTTCAAAATACAAGATAATAAGAAGCAGAGAAATAGATCTTTTACAAATGGAAGGGGACCAAGAGATGGCGGGATAAGGTAGTAAGGAGGGGGAAGAGGATGGGAAAAAGAGAATTAAGATGTGTTATGTACATGTACCAACTCCTTGTGATGAATATAATCATATATTGCAAACATGTTCAAGCCTATGTATTTACCCTCCTAGTAAGCCTATACTTACATGACAACACTTAATGACCCACCAAACTCATGCTTACCACATAGTTAACCCAAGCCCTTGACCACTTACAGGAGCATTATCTGCCTTATTATTAACCTCCGGCTTAGTTTTAGTGCATAAAAATAAAATTAAAAACTGGTTTACTTTTGTGTATTTTGTATGCATATTTATTCACTTTGAGTTAGGACAAAAGAAATAAAAATAGGTAAAGGAAACAAAATTATGATTTTTAAAATTGTACTTTTAAGGAAACTGTAGCTTTCAGACACAGTCAAAACTACCCGAGGCTACAACGCCTTTTTCATTGTTAGGCCTGTTTTTCCCATCTAGACCTCTTGTTGCTCAATTCCTAAAAGTTTTAAGGATACAGTGAGTCTGTAAGTTGAGCCCGCGCTTTCCTTTCTAAATTCCCTAACTCCATAGGCTCCACCCTCAAGGAAAGAGCACTATTAATTGTGTAGCATACCTCTAAACTTCAAACACATGCCAATGGTTTGCATCCTAACCTAGAGCACTAACCTGGCAGATATTAAGAATCCTAGATCTGTCTTGAGACTACTCCCAGCCCCAGACCATAATGCACACAGTCCTTTCTGAGGATATGCTTCTTTGAGTCTTCTTAATAAATCAGCCTATGCCTCTCACCGATGCATCATGCAGTCCTTTTCTGTGATGAGAGTTGATAAAACTACTTTTTGTGCGGGTGTGAGTTGAGGTCCCCATCTCTTTGAGGGGACCTCCTCAGGCCCCACCCAATGAGAGTATAACCGTACTGCTAGGGTCCTGTCAGCGCCATAGTTTGATGCACTAAAACTTAGCTTTATCTTCATGGTTAAATCACCTCTGTGTCCAGCGGGATCTTATGTCAAATCTCCACATTAATATCCATGTGTCAAGGCAAAAATTTGTTTCCAGTAAAAATTGTCTGTTGATATCTCCCACAATGGCCTAAGACAATGCATTTTTCCTCAGGTGTGGATTAGATCATTTTATATTTTTGTTCATTTCCAGTTGAAACTTTGAAAATGATTAGATCGTATTATTCAAAAAATACAGAGGTGTAAACCCTAGAATCACACACAGGGTGGCAATGCTCGCAATGCGAGTCCCACAGGAGTTGAGATTCACAGAGGAAACAGCGGAGCTACATCTCCCGCATCATCAGTGCAGGACCTTGAGGAGGAAGAGCAGGCAAAACCCTGCAGCAGATGCCATTTCCTTCTCCCTCTCCCTCCCTTTCTCCCCTTAGTATGCAGAATTGAATGAAATCATTCATCATATGATGAGACATAACTGTACTTTATGCAAACCATCTAATTTTTGAAAATTGGAATATAATTTAGCATTATGCATCAAAAATCCTAAAATATTGCATACTGCTAAAAATTAAATTTCCAGGAATTTATCCTAACAAAATCATCATGGATATATTAGAAACGTAGTTACAAATGTGTTCATTGCTGGATTATTTTTTAGTAAGTAAAACATAGACAAAGGGTTGAGGTTGTAGTTCAGTGGTAGAATGCTCGCTTAATATGCGTAAGAACTGGGTTCAATCTCTAACAATACAAAACACAAGCACATAAAAAATGACACTCATTTAAATGTCCAATGACAGCACACTGGTTATATTAATTATTATATATTCACAAAACAGAATACAATACATTGATTAAAATGGCAACATAAAGATATATGTAAGATCAGGGCTGTAGATATAGCTGAGTGGTATAGGTCTTGTCTAGCATGCCCGAGGCCCTGGATTCAAGTCCCAGCACTGAAAACCGAAACACTGAAAAGAAATGAACCCTATCTACTTGAAGAAAAACATTTATAAACTATTAAGAAGATAAAAGAAAATTTGAGTAAAACAAAAAAAATCTTCCTTTTGGAAAGAAAGATGAACATCCAAGTGTTGGCAATTCTTATTAAACTAAGCTATTAATTTAATGTCAACCCAATTAAATTAGTGTAAAATGGCAAGAATAATCAGAAAAATTCTGAAGTGAAGGGACTAGCCTTACTAAATAACAGAATATATCTTTAAAGCCTACAATAATAAAACTGCTAGACAGTAACTCATGATTGGATGTACAGAACAGAGAAAAATCTAGAAATAGATTCTGATATAATAAGGAACAGAGTACTGTACATAACAGAACTGGCCTTTCAAAGTAAGAGAGATGATGGCAGATTGTTCAATTAACATTGTTAGGACAACCAGCTCTCCTGTACACTAAAACAAATTCCAGATAGACTGCAAACTAAAAGGCATAAAATTAAAACCACAAAAGCAGGAAACGTGAGGGGATTTTAAAAATTTTTTAAATTTTCAAAAACTAAAAAATACACAATTTTAGTGTAGGAAAGTCTTATTTTTCAATACATAAAAATTTAAAGTAAATCAGTAAGAAAAAGACAAAAAGGTGGTTGTCCATAGCTACAGAGTTTCACATAACACATTTTAGAAACATATTTTTAAACATTTTTACTCAGTTTTATTGAGTTATAATTTACATTTTAAAAATTCTCCATTTTAAGTCTAAAGTTTAATGAGTTCTGACAAATGTATATGGCTGGTAACTACCACCATTACAGTTAGGACACAGAATGCTTCCATCACCCAGGTAAGTTTCCTCTTGTCCTTTGTGGTCAATCCCTTCTCCATCTTCAACATCTGAGAACCACTGATATCCACTTGGATACTAAGACTTTGTCTTTTCTATATCAGGAGACAGGGCTCTACCTGACCTCAGTTTTCATTGCTACACAGTAGTTTATTCCTTTTTATTGCTATGTAGTATTCCATTACAGGAACATACCACAACATGTTTATCCACTCACCAGTTTATGAACACTCGAATTGTTTCCAGTTTGGGAGCCATTATGAATAAACAAGTTTGTATGGAAATGTGTTTTCATTTCTTTTGGGAGACTATCTGGAGGGTAGAATTTCTAAATCATGTATAAATATGTTTAATTATAAAGAAACTGCCAGACTATTTTTCCAAAATAGGTGTACCATTTTGTATTTCTACTGTGTTAGTCAGCTTTCCATCATGATAACACCCTGGATAATCAATTTATAAAGAAACAAGGATTAGTTTTGTCTATAGACTGATTGTCCCCGTTGCCTTTGTGCCTATAGCAGGACAGCATATAATGGCAGGACAAATGGTAGAGCAAAGTCGTTCACTGCATGGTCAGGAAGCGAAAAAGAGAGAGGGGAGCTGGACATGGAGGCACACACCTATAGTCCCAGCACCCTGGGAGTCTGAAGCAGGAAGATTTCAAGTTCAAGCCCAACCAGCAACTTACCGATTTAGTGAGAACCTATCTCAAAATTAAAAATAAAAAGGTCTGGGGATGTAGCTCAGGGCAAAGGCCCTGCTTTTAACCTCCAGTGCCACATAGAGAAGGGGAGGAGGAACCCCCATGCTCCCCTTAAGAGCAAATATCCAGTGACCTGGGACAGCCCACTAGGCCCTACCTGTTCACACACACACACACACACACACACACACACACACACAGGCACACACACACGCACACACACACACACACATACACACACACGCACACACACACGCCTACTCTCTCCACAGCTTCTTTCTGTCTGACTCTGCTTCACAAATCCTAGCCACTCTGGCTTCCTGAGCTCAGATCTCTGTCTCCTGTGTTCTGTGGAACTGCTGGGTCCTGTTTGGGTTCTGCATCCCTGCAGTGATGCCCAGAAAGTGTTTTGGACTGAGAAGCTGTGACACTCTTAAGACGTCATACCTCCTTAGTTTCTCTTCTCATCACAGTCTTGTGCTGCTTTGTGTCTGATGCTTGAAAACAGTTGTTTCTTAAAAAAATTTTTTTGTTCTTGTCAATGTTCTTTTTAACATTCGACGTTCTTTTCAATGTTCATCATAAGAAGACATTTCCCATGACAATGTATGCTTTGTGGATCAGAGTGGAAGACTTTCTCTTATTTTCAGCTTTAAAAACACTGAGAAAAAACTTTGGCCCAGCTTATGTCTGGTGATTACCCATGAGCCAATCTAGGAAACGAAGACATGCAAGAAAAATCACAATCGCTAAGGTCAAAATGTATGAAATGCATCACTCAATATAAAAATGGAGCGGTCCTTTGGAGGAATGGGGACGGGCGTGTGGCAAAAACAGAAGAGGCAAGGATGGTAACAGTCATTCTCCAGCCAGCCAACTGATAGGGCTGTGAGAGTCCCGTTGTCTACAAGGCTGCATTCCTTCCTCGGCAGTGTTCCCAGCCTCAAGGACAAGCAGAGGGGGATTCAGGATGGAGAGATTCCACATGTGTAACAGTGTCACTGAAAGGGATAGCAGTAAAAAGCAACTTTCTCCTCTCCCTGCCCATCCGTCAATCCTGTTGTGTGGATCAAGTCCTTTCCCATCTCTGAGTGAAACCTAGAGTAGGTCCTGCTAGTACTTTAGCCCATCCTTCTAGACCTCCAAACATTCAATCCTATGGATTTCAGGAATTAAAATATCCAATTCTGGCCAGGTATGGTGGTACAGAACTGTAATCCCACCTAGTTGGGAGGCTGAGACAGGAAGATCACAAGTTCAAGGCCAGCCTGGCAATTTAGTGAGCCCCTACTCAAAATAAAGTAGAAAAGGGGCTGTGATGTAACTCAGTGTTAGAGCCCTTTCTTAACATGCGTGAGACCTTGGGTTCAATCCATAGTAGAACAACAATAACAATAATAATCGATAAAGTCTAGTTCTGTGCAACAGTCAAACCTGAGAATTTACAGGTAAAACTTAGCCTACCCGTACGGAGCAGGCCTCAGCAGGGACGCAGCATGGGACTGGCATCTCTGCTTTGT
>RJWM01018752.1:0-40439 GCA_004363535.1 Dasyprocta punctata
TAAGACCTTGTCTAAAAGATTGTAGCCTATGGGGTCTGTAATATACTTTGAAATGTATTTAAAAGATAAATGAATAAGAGATGTCACCAGAATATATTAGTGGGATATAAATTTTTTTCATGGTCCAAGAACGAAGGCAGAGAAAAATTTGCTTTTGAGCATATGGATTATTGAATATGCTAAATATTCAAAATAAAAATAATAATTTTAGTCATTATCTTTCTTTAGGTAAATGGGTAACCATGATTACATTTCCTCATGGTTAGATATAACAGAATTTTAAGGCAATAATAGGCAAAAGGAAATATTGTATCATGCCAAAAATATTCCCAAATTAGTAAATTCAGATTTAAAATCTAGAAAACACAAACACAAGATTGTTTTTTGTATTTTTATGGAGTTTATAAAATTGCTTTGTGAGCTATACTTTGTTATAGCATATAATAAAATGAGTAATAATCTTTAAAACATTGTAAAATTGACTTATTAAAATATCAGTCTCACTGTAAGGTTTAAATTACCTGCTGGCTGTAGCCCTCTCTTAAGGACCATATTAAAAAAAACTTTTTAGAGTGTTCAGCTGAAAGAAGTGTTACTTTTGTTAATAATGGCAGAATAATTCCTGAAAA
Source organism: Dasyprocta punctata (assembly GCA_004363535.1). NCBI lineage: Eukaryota > Metazoa > Chordata > Mammalia > Rodentia > Dasyproctidae > Dasyprocta > Dasyprocta punctata. The sequence continues at coordinate 630 of RJWM01018752.1, forward strand.
CAACGACAAAAGCAAACTCTTGATTGAAATCATGGGGAGGAAGGCATTTTTCTATAAGGTGGCAGCTCATAATGCTTCCTTCTCTGTAACGTTTCTGTTAAACAGGCTAAAGTTTTTGTAAATAACCTGTCTACAGTGTGTGAGAAGTATTGGACTCTGGGACTCCACCAGACATTCCTGCTGATGCTCATAATTGGAAGATGGCTTCTTCCCATTGGAGGCACCATCACTCGAGACCAGCTCTCCGAACTCCTTCTCATGTTTGTGGGAACAGCCGCAGACATACTGGAATTTACCAGCGAGACTTTGGACTTAGAAAATGTGAGGTGAGCCCTGCAACGAAAAGACCTTCTTTTCAAGGTCAGGACCACACACCTGTCTCTTTGTTCTGTTAGTTATATTTTGCATGAATAAACAGTTTAGTATAGCATATGCTTATTGTTCAGATTGTAGCATTTACTGCTATTTGGACACCTACTGGGAAACAGCACACTTTTCATAATGAAAAATACACAAATGGGGTTTTTGCTAGAGAAAGGGACACATAATACTCCTGTGAGTGAGAACAGAAAAGCTGTGCATATTTTCATGACTACAGGTCAGGTACACCCATGGTTATCTGGAGATCTGCAGAGGGCTTCACACCTATCACATCTTTCACAGTCTCACGAACAGAGACAATTGTGAAATCTTCTAAAACACAGGATAGCTACAATTCCAAGAGATGTGGAGAAATCTCTCCTTTCTTCAGTTGGAGAATTTACATTCCTTGGTGTGAATGGAGAATGGGGCAGATGAAGTTTTATTTTATTAAAATTTATTTTTAGTCAGTTTTGTTCAAAGTGCCCAAAGGCTTTCTGATGTAGATGCTTATAAATTAAAATTTATTGAGTTGGTACTTTTATTTTTGCCACAAGCAAATAAATTCAGAATCCATGATCACATCTGTTTATGGAACTACTTTCTTCCCATTAGGGATTTAAGTCTTAGTGCCTGAATGTACTTTAAGCTTGAGTTGTTTTGCACTATGCTATAAAAATAAATTGGAATGCGGCTGGCTTTTAATGCTACAGTTTACTTTATACTATCTTTCTCGAGCAACATAACATAAAACTGAGCAAAATACATTAACTTATTGAGTAAACTTAATATCTCAATTATAGTATGAATTATATTTATAGCTATGTTATTTTAGCATGATCTTTTCTTGTTTCATTCATACTAATTTTTCTTTTAGCTTATTAAAGTGACTTTTCAAAAAGGAATCAAATGTAATTGATTCATTGTCTTTGAAGTATTTATTTTAGTTTTGTAATTTTAATGCCTTACAGGTGATCAGTGCTTTATGTTGTATTATGCATGCTTTTATGATAATTATAATCCCATTCAATTACAAGAAAATTGTGAACAAATCGTGACAGAGCACATAAAAATAATGAATATTTATAATAAGAAAAAAAGACAATATAATGATAACAAGGTACACCTCTCTAGGAGATGGGGAAAACATAGGATAATAAAACAGTAGTGAGTAGGGTTACGTTTTATGAAGCTGGTTAGAAAAATGTGAAGTATGCCAAACTTAGTTATATTAATGAACTCTTTCTTCATCTGTCCCATCTAGAAATAACACCAAGGGAAATTTTATAGATCTGTATTTGCCAATGAATATCGGTTATTAAATAATTTTAGTTGCATACCCAAACAACAATAACAACAAAATACATAACTTTGAAAATCATTTACCAACTATAAATTTGTTTTCTAATCTGTGCCAACACTATGGTAGGCAGAGTTTGGAAAACAAATGGTGCGCAAACAAAAAGCAAAAAGATGCATAGTTCTGTCTTAAAAAATGATTATTTCAATTCATTAAAAAGTCAGAGAACACTTAATGTTTCAAGTCATTGTAAATCCTCATTTCATCTTTCACCTACAAATTAGTCTGAATGCTTCATGAAAACATATTATTAAAATTTTAGACTTCAGTTATATTCCAAGCAAGATTATATATAAACCACAGTTGGCCCAGTATGTTTCAGATTCCTTGTTCATGGACAGAAAGCGCTGCAAAAATAATTCTCATATACAAAACATATACAAACTTTTCTCTTGTCATTTTTCCACAGGCAATACACTGAATTTCATTTGCTCACCTTTTATAAATTTACAAAAGTTTCAAGATCATATGATCTTGCAATTTTTTCTTAATAGCATTAACACCAAAAAATCTAAGTATTGTAGTTCTATAGTTAGTAAATTATTAAATTACTAATTATATTGATATTTAATAAATTATGGTTTTGTGTCACCATAAATACAACCAAGATTTTGAATACACCCAACACTACAAAAAGATTTCCATTAACTATTTGCAATCAATTTTCATTTCTGCCACCAACCTTAGACAGCCAGTGATATATTTTCTGTCTGTGTAGATTTCCCATTTTTAGACATTTCATGTAAATGAAATTATAAAATATGTAATCTTTTCTGTCTGGATTTTCCACATTTCTGGGGTTCAACCATGCTATTACATGTTGTATTCTTTTTTATTGTTAAATAGTATTTCACTGAATGCATGAACCTCAGTTTGTTTAAACTAGTAGATGGGTATATGTATTACTTACAATTTTTTGTTAAAAATGATGATATAAGGAGCATTTACTTACAATTTTTTGGTGGATATTTTTTCATTTTTTCTTGCATATATACCTAAGAGTATAATGGCTAGTTTTATGCTAAGTACACATTAAATTTTTTTGAGAAACAGTCAGCAAACTGTTTCTAAAGTAGTTTTGCCATTTTGTATTCCCAGGCAGCAATGTATGACAGTTCCAGTTTTTCCATATACTTACTATATGGTATCTCATTGTACAGTATTTCATTTGCGTTAAACCCAAAAACCATGTTAAACTTGTTCATTTATTCTATCTCCTAGGCTTTTTCTACATACAAGATCATGTCATTTGTGAATAAAGACAATATTAATTCTCATCTGTATAGATTTTTTTTTCCTTTAGGTTGTACTGGCTAGACTTTTCTATGTTGAACACAAGTAGAAAGAGTAAATATTTCAATCTCAAGAGATAAGCAGTCTTTCTCTATTAAGGATAATATTAGCTATAGATTTTTTTATCAACTTGAGGCAATTTACAGGATTTGAGGAGTTTTTTCTAATAAGTGTTAGATTTTATTAAATGTTAATGTTTTTATTGAGATGATTTTATATTAGTTGCTTTTATTCTATAAGAAGTCTACTACATTAAATAATTTTCAATCAATCTTGATATCCTGAGGTAAACTGCACTTGACTATGTTATAAAATTCTTTTTATATGTTGTTGGGTTCGATTTGCTCACATTTTGTTAGTTTTTATCTATGCCCATTAGGTGCACTTATCTATAGTGTTCTTTTGTAATTTTATTTTCTGGGTTATGTATCAGCATAATACTGGGTTTATCAAATATCACAGGAAGCATCCCTATTTTTCTTATTTTCTAAAAATTTTACTCAGCATTGGTGTTACTTCTTCTTTAAATATTTTACAGGGTTCACCTAGAGAGCCATGTAGACAAGACTTTTCTTTATGTGAAGTTTTATTTTTTAAAGTTGCCAGTTAGGTATTATTATTACTTATAGGTCTATTTAGAATACTATTTCCTCTTAATCAGTTTTGGATGTATTTTTCTTTCTATGAATTTTTCCATTTGTCTGAGTGGTCTAAACTTTAGCATATGATTATTTATGATATTCACTTACACAAGAACTTATTTCTGTGGTCAGGTGTGATGCCCTCTTTTTGATTCCTAGGTTTGACAATTTATGCATTCTCTGCTTCTTTTTTTCAGGGGATGGAAATGTTTATTTTTTAAATTAGATTTATTGATTTTGTTGATCTTCACAAATTACAAGTTTTTCATTTTACTAATCTTTCTCTTGAATTCTTTTTTTTTTCATTTCTGCTCTATTTAATATTTCCCTTATATTTGCATTGGACTAATTTACCCCCAGCTTCTTAATATACAATATTAGGTTATTGACCTGAGACTTTCCTTTTTTTCTAATAGAGACAATCAAAACAATGAATTTCCATCTATTACTGCCTCCCCAGTATCCTATAAATTTTGATATGCAATCCTTGTGTTTAATAAATTCAAAATATTTTGAAATTTTACCTTTGATTTTTTCCATGGACTAATTGATTATTTGTAAGTGAGTTTCTCAACTTCTCTATATATGGAAGTTTCTCAAATTACTTCTTGTTGCCTCTTTTTAATATGAAATTCTATTATATTCTAAGAATTTTATTTAAATTGGTTCAGTATTTTTTTAAGTTAATCACAACTTAATTCATAGTCTAGACCATGGCCGACTCCAGAATATGATCTAGAACATGGCATATTCGTGGTTCTAGAATATGGCCTACTTAATTCATACTTTAGAATATGGTCTAGAATATAGCCTACTCTACTTCCTGTTGGTCTAGAATATGGCCTATTCTACATGTTCTATGTATGCCTGAGAAGAATGTGCACTCTTGTTCACACTTTATCATAGGTTAATACTAACTCGATTCTAGTAAAACACAACAGCATCATTCCATTTGATCTAGTCTCATTCTTCATTGTTCTCCAATTCATTTACTTCCCGTTCTGTTCTTAGGGGATTTTGCTCTTAGGGGTATATTATACTTTGTATATTATAAACTAAACAGTATCATTTTATAATTATTATACTTTGCTATCTTTTGGGGGGATTCATATATTTATTTATTTGGAGACAAGGTCTTTCTATATGATTCAGGCTAGCCTTGAACTCATGGTGATTCTCCTGTCTCAGCCTCCCAAGTGCTGGCATTACAGGTGTACACATTGTTCACTGAGATTTCTTAAAAGAGATTAAAAGAAAAAATGTGTATATGGCTATATGATGTATTTGCATCATTTTTATTTACTTGTATATTTACCATTTTGGAGTGTAATTCCTTTTTATCTTAAAGGATTCATTTACCGTATCTTCTAAGTCAAATCTGAAAAAAATTGTTCTAGTCTTTCCTTCTCTGAAAATGTGTTGATTTTGTCTTCATGTTTAATGAACAGCTTTGTCATATGTAGAATTCTTGGTTGACAGAATTCTTTTTCTTTCAACATTAGTATCTGTAACTACTATTTCATTGTCTTCTGATCTTCCTCATTTCTTATCAGATGTTAGCTATTGCCTATTAAGTTGTTGTCCTGTACGTGATGAATCAACACCCTCTATTTTCTAGACATATCTTCCAATTGGTCTACCAGTACTTTGATTCGTATCTAGTTGTGCATATGTTTGCTTTTAATCATTTTAGGGCTTTGTTGACCTCCATAAATTCTGTTTTACCTAAGGAATTTTAGTCATTATTTCTCTAAATATTTTCTCAGCTTTGTTTTTTCTCCTTTCTTCTGGGACTCCTGTTTAAAAGTGTTTGATCATGTTCTATAGATCTCTTAGGCACTATTGATTTTTCCTCAAACTTTCTACTCACTGGACTTCAGATTACATAACTAGTATATGTTTAGTGAATAATTTGGACAGAAATTGTGATCAAACACTTTAAGGCCTTAGAATTTCTACCCTATGATGATCTGTGTATGAATTGAGTAGCACATTTAAAGTTCAAGATGTTTTCATATAGTTTTCAGCTATTAATTTAAATTAGGTCCTCTTGAGTCTTCTCTGCACATAATTTTCCAGTCAGTCAAGCATACAGGAGAACTTATGTAGTCATTCCAGGTTTCTCTCACTTTTAGAATCTCTTCCTGAGATTTGAATTCATCACTCACCCCAATTTAGTTTGCAACCTCAGAGTAGCAGCTGTGAATTTTCCCTTTCATTTCCAACTAGGTTTGTTACTTTTGGTGACCACATCTCCTGGTGTAGAATTCCATAGTCCTTTCCAAATCAAGTCAGCAACTTCTGGCCACAAGAAGCCTCTTTGTCATCACCAAGCCCTCCTTGGTAAAACTATCACACAGCTGGATCAAGATATCCTTGACATGTTCACAATTTGAGTTAATTTTATACAAAGATTTCCTGACTATAAGTCCTTGGTTTCCTTTTTCTTAGATCATTTACTTTAGAAAATTTAAAATTTGAAATTCTTTCTTTGTATCTTTGAGATATAAATCTTTTCCCAGCCTTGCCAACTCGAGAATATCTTTCTCAAAAGACCTCGGAGTCCTATCTTTGAAACACATATAGACTATAATTCATGTCAAGAATGTCATAAAGAAAATAGGGCCCCTATCTGCCAGTCTTTTTGATCTGTGCCAATTACCAAACTCAGGTGACCTAATTACTTCACCCATAAAATCCTTCAGTACTTTTCTTTTGCTGTCTCACTCAAATGTTTAAATCACTACCATTTTTTTCTTTTACAGAATTGAGTTTAATCTTTCTGCCTTGCTGAAGTAGTCTCTCTCCCATATTGCAATACTCATGAGTAAATTCTTCCTTGCCTGTTTAAAATTCCTGATTCAGTGGAATTTTTCTTTAACACAGACAAGTTAAGGGTATAACAATATACAGGTGAAAGAGTGCTGTAGATTCTTGCTGTTCTTACCAACTGTTCTGCCAGCTTTCCATGAATAAATTTTACTCAATTTGTTGTTTGCCCCTGGTTGATTTCCAGAGTGTTGAATGCTTATTTTTGACAGTTTGTCCAGTGTTATATATATTTAATAGGAGGAGGAGTTATTGACCTTTTCATTTTTCTATAGCTACCTTACAACACTTTCACAAGTCTGAATTTCAACGTTACTGCTAGAAACAGTTTATTGGTTATCTAGGGATCTATGGATATTACTCAGAGCAATATTTTTCTCAGCATAAATCATTTATTAAAGAGATGAAAAAAATGCTTTTCCATACCATCACTGATATTTCATCGTATTTGCCTACAGAACAGGGAATCTTCCTATGTTTATACAGTTTTTGTTTTATTTTGCTTGACAAAACATTTCTTTCAGGATAGGTTAAAACTTCATTTCTTTCTTTAATTCTACATAGTTTTTTCCTTCTCTTAATGTGTTGGCCAAATGTTTTTTAAAAAATGACTAGTTGAATTCTATTCACTGATTATTTCTTGTTTATAAGAGTATTTATATTTCTAAAAATAGATAGTCAAGCAAATTGGGAAAGTGTGACTTTTTATTTTTAATTTTCCCCCATCTGGTTGGGTGCTCTAATTTGCCAAATGCCACAAGTGGAAAAGTGGTATATAGATAATCACATTTCTACAGATCTTTTGTCTCCATATGAGTAAAATCCATTTTCTACCATGTTTCTCATTTGACACTTGTGAAGGCAGATCATACAAATGGCATGCTGGTGCATAAACCACTCCAAAATTCCTTTGCAAATCTTCAGTGTTAGCCACTTAAACTCAGTGAATTATTTAACTTTCCTGAGTAATTTAACTAATTTAATAATTCATACTCATCTGCTTTAAAATTTTTTGACCTACTTTTCTAAAACTATTTTTGTTAACTTTTTTAGTATCTTTCTCAACATATATATTCTTCTATATTTTGGGTTTGGATAGATAACACAGCTATAAAACACATATACAGTCAATGTTGTATTTTAGAATTGGAGATACCTGGGCTAGAGGTAGACTACTTTTTAAGAGGATGAAATTGAAACACAAAGGATTTAAGAAGCAAGTTAAAATTTATTAGTAATAAATAGTTTTAGGTAGTATTTATCTACCACTTACTGTGTATCAAATATAGTAAGACTTTCAATTCAATGAGTTACTGTTTAACACTATAAGGCAAATACTATTATTATTGACATTTTACGAGCAAAAGAGTTTTAGAAGCTCTCAAAATTGCATGCAATAAAAAGTAACTAACTTCAATGTTCTCCCATATTTAGCCTGTCAGGTGCTTTTCCAAGATCTTCATATGCTTAACAAATTAATGTAGCACACTCAGAATTGTCACATAAAATCCAATAAGCATTATAATTTTTACTTCACAATACAGATGGGTAAAAAAGTCTTCAGATGCTAAACTACTTGTTCCCTTTCACATTGCTGGTAAGTGATCAGTCAGGGATTAGAGCCCCACATCCTCTTTTTCTAAAGAGAGTGGGAGCTTGTTTTGATATTCTGGTCAATTTGCACCTGATCGCATGCCTTACTATTGCATTTTACTGCCTTGCAGTTAAATAGCACATTTGGTTCTGGTGAATGGTTGAACTTTGAGATTATAAGAAACTTCAAAAGTGGCCATTTTAGGAAAAATCTGTTTCACATCTCTTGGAAAACTCTCCCCAAAATGTCAGCAAGTTTTATTTTTTTTTCTGCAGGTTTGTTTGAAAAATCCTAGTAGAGGATAAACCAAGTAGATACTTTTTGTGTTTTAAGGTAATATTAGAAAGTATTTTATTCTATTATGGATTCTTATAGATGCAAATAAATCTTTGAGCCCGAATTTGTCTTCTGAAGTCACAAGATGAAAATTTAATTTCTTTTCTCCACTATAGTGGTTTAAATATATAAAACAAAGCCTCCAAGAAATTTTCTCTGGTGTTTAGTGTCTTCAGTTATCCACATGTAATATGACTTCAAGCTCCCTTTCCATCCTATAGCCTCTGTTACAAGTAAGTTTATAAAAGTCTCTCATAAAACACAAAGCACAACATGTAACATTTCAGGTATGTTCTGAACATCGCCGAATAGACTAGACTGAAATTTTCCATTTCATTCTCGGAAATAGAACAGTGTAATTATTGAAAAGGTGTCTGCTGAAATCAGCTATCTGGTTTTGATTTCTGCTCTCAGTTCTTACAACCACATTACTTCGTACTCATTTCCTCAGCTCTTTATGCCTCAATTTTCTTCTTAGTCAATAGAAATAATAATTATGTCTAATTGGTCAAGTTGATGGGAGGGCTATGTGTGATCATGGATTTAAACATTTTGAAAACTGCTTGTTACATAAGGGGGAAATCAGAAACTGTATATGACATTATTTAAAAATCAAGACATCTATTGAAGGTCTACTATGTACAGACACTGATATTGTAAAGAGGGAAAGGTATAGTATGCATGCCCAGCACACTTTCATTTAAAATTCTAGGCTTTGTGTTTCTTGTGAATTGATCCATGATTGCATATGATTTTAGACAATCATTAATCATTCCACATTCTGGACTCATAGTTAGATAATAGGGAACATTCTTGAGGTATCTTGTCTATCTTATTCTATACTAATTTGAAATATCCAGTTGTATCTTCTGAAATCTTGCTTGTGTTCTCCAAGTGCTGGTTTTCTATCCAAGTTCCATGTCATGTGTGCATATGAGAAACTTTCCATGATGTCATTATCCAGGTCATTAATGAGATGCAAAGTAAAAGCGAATCATAGATAGAGTCTGCAGCAGCACGTTAGAATGCTCGCTCCCTTTGAAGAGTCATTTACACAGTTAGAAATCAACTAAGTACTCACACTGAGAATATTTCTTAATTTTGCTAACAAGGAGTATGGGAAACTTTTTTTTTTCAAGAGGATTATTTAAATCCTCATCTGTTATCAATTTATGTAATAGTACCTGCTTGGTAATCCCCAATTGTGTTTCTTTAATGGAAGAAGAACAACCTTAGTTGAATGCCATTGTTCCCAGAAAACTTGCACTGATTCTTAATAATTATTGTCTTCTTCCATAAGGGCTCTCAAAAATCATTTGAAGAATCACTTATATATGCTACACACCAATAGTAATATATCTTTTGTAGCTTCAGATATATTTCTGCTTCTTTTTGAAAGTTGAGACTTCATTTTTCTGTCTCCAATCTTATGTCCACCATTAACTGCCTATACAGATAATGATGGCTTAGAAATCTCATTTATGAATTCGCTCAGTCTTGGGGTTTAATTTTTAGCATCTCAACACTTGAAGCATTCAGATAACTCTTGCTATCTCTCCATTTAGTTAGGTTTCAATTACTCTGGTTTCATAGTTTCCTAGCCCCTCTCCAGTTGAAAATCCCTCTTGACAAAAAATGGGAAAAAAAATCTGCCATTGCACCACTGACTTTCAATTGATTACTTCCTTGATATGTTTACTAAAAATAAATGTGACTTTGGTAGTTCTTTAATATCCTTTGCACTTCTCTAACCTCTATGCTTTTGGATTTTAGTCTTCCAGGCCCTTTTTCTAAGTTTATGAAATTTATATACTTCTCCAAGTAACTATTCCTTCCATGAATATATGTTGAATACCCAGGCATGGGTATCCATAGAAGAGCACATGCCTAGCATTCATGGAACTCCAGGTTCAATCCCTACCCTTCATAAAAACAAACCAACGGACAAAAACCCCATCCAAACACACACGCACACACACACTCCCCCCCGCCCCCACGAATATACTTGTTTATCTAGTGTAAATTTTGTTTATTGCATTTATCTCTCCACTTTTTTCCATTTAAGAGTAGTTTTCTTTTGCATGCTGAGATTCTAATTTTGGAGTATCATATGGCCCTTCTGAGATTTCTTTTCAATTAGTCTTGAATTCTGGGAAGAATTATCAGCCTTTCTTACTACATTTTCTTGAAATCAGACTGCTGAAAATTCATGTCAATATCTAACTTTACCCCCTAGTATTTTTCTCCTGTAATGCTTCTATTATTTTGTAATACTAAGGGAAAGAATATTAGGCCAAGAAGATTTGTTATAATTTATGTTTACGTTGGGTTTGTTAGATTTTTAAGTGTTAGAGTTTTCATGTTTCATGATCATGCATGGATTTTTTCATGTGTTTATTATGTCACCATGATATTTCATCAATTCACAAGAGGTTGTTAAAAATATACTCAAATATGGGTTGAGGGCTCTGCCTCCTGAAAGTGATAATGCTTTTACTTACTAATTTAAAATTTTATCCACATCCTAGGACTAATACTTCACTTGTCTGTGCCATTCTTGTGATATGGACATGGAGCATGCTGCAGTTTCCACTTGACCTGGCAGGTAAATGGCTTAATATGTGTGCAAAGACTTGGGCATGGTGGTGCACACCTGTGATCCCAGCACTTGGAAGGCTGAGGCAGGAGGCTCACCACAAGTTTGAGGTCAACCTGGGCTACACAGAAGTGAGTTCTAGGCCAGCTTGCACTACAAAGTAAGAACATGTCTTCAAATCAAATCAAACCAAACAAAACCAAACACCATTATCTCGTTGATGCAACCTGTGTCCTGAAGCTCTATCTTCAATATTTGTGCAAAGAAACAGAAAATTGTAAGTCTTGATTACGAACTATACTAAAAAGGAAGTGATTGATGGAATCATCTGTCTTATATCCCCATGTTAGTTCCAGTTCAGTTTAGAAGGAAAATAGACTGAAACTTAGGAGAGCTCTGACTGTATTCATTATGGTGTAGTGAGCGCAAGATAGTGTAGATTTGTATTCACTTCAAACACTGGTTCTGCCACTTATGATCTGTGAAACTTTCTGAGAATTAGTTAGCATATTTGTCCCTCAGATTTTCATCCATGAAATGGGATGGCATTCCCAACAGCTAGGATTGACAATTCTTATGATGATCCAATAAACTATAGTTTGGAGAAGGCTTACTCTAAGTGTTTCATCCCTTCCCTTGTTGTCCCTTTCCTTTCCTCCTCCTGTCTCTCTCCTATGGTCCCAAGGATTGAATCTTGTACTTTCACAGTGAGCTACATCCCAGCCTTTTAAATTTTTTCTTTTGAGAAAGAGTTTTACTAAGTAGCTAAATTACCTAGGTTGAGCTTGAACTTGTAATCCTCCTACCTTAGCCTACCAAGTAGCTGAAATGACAAGAGTGTACCAACACATCCAGTTTCTCTTGATATTTGTAAGGGATCATTTTCATTCCTTTATCAAGCACGTATTAAAGTAATAAGAGCAGTTTCAGGGCCTCATGTGGAAAACTAAAATTTTTCTCAGAGGTGGCCCTTGGAATCTCATTTGTTTTTACTTCAACAGAGATATAAGTCTTATAAGACTTTTCAAGAAGTGGCCAGGTATGGTGGCACACACCTGTAATCTCAGCACTCAAGAGACTGAGGCAGGAGATGTGCTGTGAATTTGAGGTCGTTTTGGGCTACAGAGTGAAACTGTGTCTCAAAAAAGAGACAAAAAAAAAAAAAAAAAAAAAAAACAACTTCCCAAAAAGTAAACTATTTCCTAGGAATTTCATACTAGTGATGCAATGAGAAACAGAAACATGGAAACAACACCCAGGATTTAGAGGCAGATTTATCTATGTTGATGGGCACTGGTCAGGATCATTCCAGAATATTAGGCCCTGATGTTTGGTGATCTAGGGCTTATATTGGATAAGCAAACAGGAAGTACAGAGGCAGAATGGCATGCCAATTGGGGATTGGTTTATACAATGTGCATCATAGTGACCAGCTGTGCATCACAGAGACCAGCCGTTTCTAAGAGACAGAAGTAACCAGAACTGGAACAGGATCTATTACCTGGGCAACTAACAAACTAAAGCATACTGGCTGGGGGAGAAGGGGTGGATTTCTGTGACAGTGATTCTTTACAGCTGTATTATTCAGTACAGTACTCACTACTACCTCATACAGCTTTTCAAATTTCAGTTAAAATTAAGTAAAACTAAAGGCTCAAATCCTCAGTCACACTAGCCATGCGTGAAATGCTCAATTGTCATGATGACTACCATATTTGACAGGAAAGATATATCACATTTTTACTACCGCCGAAAGTTCATCTGGACATTGTTGACCTAGAGCAGTGGTGGCAATCCCATCACACGCATGCTGCAGCCAGCTGTTTGTATCATTGAAAGCTCCAGAAAGTTCGCTCTCACTGACCTAGAGAGATGCCATAAGTTCATGATACCCTGGAATTTTGATTTGGAAGTTTTCCTGGGTGCCACATTACTTTGATGAAATTCTAGAATTTAATTATTATATTTTTCTTGACCTGGCTTACTTTTTGAGTCTCTGTACCTGCTGACATCAGGATTAGCATTAATTTTTGAGACAGGGTTATTTAACTTTTTTTAATATCTATTTGGGGTTTACTTTGATAGGTTCAGAAGTTTGAAACACTTCAAATCATAGCATCCACTTTCTGAAACAAAACTGTCGACAGGAGAGACAGAAAAAGTTGCTGCGTTTTTTTCAAAATATCGAAAACCTAATAACGGATTACGAACAAATGTAAGGTAGTAATATATCACGAGTTAGTTCATCATATTCATTAGTCACCTGGTAGAATAATAGCTGGTTAGTTGATCTACTGATAAAATATAGGGTATAATCATTTTGTATATCACTCTATATCTTTGAGGGGTCCTTTGTGAGCTATTTCATGACCCTGACTTCTTAGAAAAGGCAGTTGCTAATCCTAAAATGTTTTTCTTCTGTCATTCACTCTGCTGATTCTCACCCTCTGATATCTTGTGGTTTACTGCTTTGCAGAAAAATTTATTTAAGAAAGAAATTTTGTAAACTTTGAGAGGTGATAATGTTATGCAGCTGTTTGAAAAACAAAGACCAAATGTTACTTCTGACTAAATCAGTATTGTATTTTCCAACAAACAGTACATTGTGTTTGCCCATATCAAAGCAGCTTCATAATATTTGCAGACTGCAGTAAGAAGAAGGCATTCTTTGTTTAAAAACTCCAAATGGAAGGCTTCATTATTATAAAAGGATTATTTTTCTGTCCCTGACCCTGAATTAAATTTACATTTTAGAAATCTTAAAAAAAGTTTACCCATTGATTGGACCTTCTTTTTGTTCATCTGTAAAATCAGTAATTATAATATTTTTCTTGTAAATTATGAAACAATAGCATAAGAAATTAGGGCAAAACAAGTAACAATGCCATCTATTTGGTTTCTTCTCCCCACCATTAGAAAAAGAAGTTTGACATGGATTGAATTAAAATTTGAATGTAAGCACTTGAATTTTCACAGTACAATTTGTACATACTACTTAGTGAGTGAACCACTAAATACGCTGATCCTAAAGAGAATATCTAGAGTGAACCGGGCCATATATGTGTAGCACCATTGCCCATACTTAGTAGTAGCAAGTCACTCATTACCCCAAGGGAAGATTGAGAAGAAAGTGGAGAGAAGGGTGGAGTGCTATTCTAATGGAAGCAAAAGAAGCCAGTGAACAGACACTCTGTCCTCCCAGATATTTTTATTCCAGTCTGCAAAAGAAAAACCTGAGTCCCAAGTCACGCTGCCAGCACCTCATTGTTAGATTTAAGACTCCCTGACTCAAGTCCTTGAGCCCACTTTGGTGCTGCCTCCCTAAACTGCAGACTCTAAAATGCAGCAGGCATCTCCTTCATTCTTTATATTTAGCTGTGCCTTTTCCAGAGTGAGAGCAGTCTGAAATGTTTTATGTGGTCGGGATGTAGTTGGAAAGGAAATGTGGGAAGGTACCACTTGTTCCACCCAGAACTAAACTGCAGAATCATTTCCCACCATTCATGACAGGGCACCCAGGGTTATGGACTTGTCCAAGCTCATCAGTCCAGCATGTCTACATTCAGATGGGAAAGCTAACTTGTTCGTCTTGTGCTTCCAGTGCAGCAGGTTGTGTGCCCCTTGTCTGTGACAGCCAGGGGATTCCCGAGTCTGTTCTTCTGCCAGTACAGCTCTGATCTGTGGAACATCGGAATCAGTGTCTTCATACAAGACGGCCCCTTCCTCACCGTGCGCCTCATCCTGATGGCTCATTTCAATGTGATCAATCAGATGCTGGTGTTCTTTGCTGTCAAGAATCTCCTGGTGGTGCTGCTGCACCTGTACCGCTTGGTGGTTTTGGTGCTGGCTTTCCGTGCTTCCCTCCGAAGGCAGTCAGAAGGCCTCAAAACAGAACAGGGCTGCTCATGTGGACCCCCTGAAAGTGGGCTAGGGACCGGTGAGGGGAGCTCCAGGGAGGGCCTGGCTATTTCTTTGCAAGTCTCAAAAGCCACCTCTGATGCCTCCCATCCCACACCATAATCCTTATTCCCAGCAGGACACAACTACAAGAATGGACTTTTCCAACTCTTCTTATAGACTTCTGCCTCTTTTTGTTTTCTTTCCATCTTAGCATATAATAATTTCTAAAGAAACATCATACAAAGGTGATCTTAAACTAACGCCAAGGAATTTTCTTTTTTCAACGCAATGGAAGGAACTTTGATTAGTGGTGATGGCTACACTTCTTTGTGATGGCATAAGATGTTACAGTTGTTCAATGACTAAGGGATTTCTCTGTGTTGAACTGTTTGAAGAGCTATGGACAAGGTTGCCATGACACGTGCTTGAAAGATGCAGTGTGAGTTGTCACGGCTGTTACCTGAAAATACAGACACTTTGAACTTTGGCTCCCATATCTGACTGTCTCCTCTGATCTGTTCTGCCATATCCCTCTGACATCAAAAAATGTACATTCATTGAATGCAGAACAAATGAGAGATAAGCGCCTTTACAATTACCTCACTGGGGGCTGGCAGCAGTGAACACGTCTGCTCAGCTTCCAGATCAGAGACCTATGTTTACCGCTGCACAAGCCTCCCCAGGAAAACCGTTTTGCTGAGCTGATGTGGTGTTCTGTCATGGTACACATACTTTTACAGAAATTTTATTGTATTTGGCTTGGGTACTACAACACTCACAGGAAGTTATTCGGTTACCTATCTGCTGGTGGCAAGGTAGGAAATACAGTCATAGTTTTCACTTTGAATATGATTTGGGGTGTTGTCAACCCCACATTACTATTTTCTACATTACTAAGTCGAATCACCTCAAGTGATGCAACGATGCTTCGGAGCATGAATGAAGGTGTTCAGGGCCTTCAGGGTGACCAGGGTTTCTGATATCTGCCAGCAGCAGCAAGCTCAGGTGCACTTACTCCAGGCTGACGCCCCTGGAACTGGCCCTTGGTTCTCGGGCCAGGAGAATGGATGGACCACTGTGGCCACCCGAGCCATGGCCCTTGGTGAGGGCTGGAGGGTGTCGGGGCTGGCCTCAGCATCATGGGAATCCAACAATTCGCTTCATCTCCTGGTGTTAAGATTTCATCTTTTCCCAATTTAAATAGCCACTTTGTCCCCTTTACACACCTCTGTACTTTCCAGATGGAGGTGCTTCTGAAACTTTTAAAGTGATTTTTTGTTTTTAATGCTATAGTGGAAAAATTTACTTGGTTGTATAGCAGTAATTATATATGAAGCAAAAAATTCCAAAACCGTATGGGTTCTAAGCATCATTCCTCCCATGGTAGTATGCTCAGGAATTCAAAGGGGCATTTTCAGGCATGAATGCCCCTAATTGGTTGTGACCTATTGTCACAGTTTTATCTATGCATCTCTGTGTGACATAATACCCATTCAAACATTTGATGAAATGTTTCACAAATATATTCTGCTTTTACAAAAAGCAATGAATATTTTTCAATAATTTTTTTTCTTCTATGCTTCTAATTTTAACAATATAAGGGTTGTAAAATTACACATAAAATGAATGGAATACATTTATAATTATACATAATAATTTTATGCAAGTTATGATTAGAAAATTATATTTATGTGAAATAAAGAACTTGACAACTTTTAAGGGCATGTTATTTCAAATGCTTAGCAATGGAAAGCAAAATAATAACTGCTATTTATAAAAATGCCTCTGCAGAATCTGTTTTTATGTTGACTGTTTTATGTTGACTCCTTTCTTCCACAACATGTATGTGCTGCTTATTATTGCAGATTTGCTTGTGGCATACTTCTCATGTTTTAATTTTTTTCTTCCAGCAAAACAAACACTGAGCCTCTATTTTTAGTATAAAGTAGTAAGGCTGTTGCAAGGATATTTTAAGTGCTTTTAAATCTGAGACTTGGCTTGGAATCGTGAATGAGTTTCTAGTGTTTAAATAAAGTATTTTGTAATTAGCACTGCTCCAAAGCCCTGGGAAGGAAAAAGCCTGTCCAAAATCTGGCTTTATTTAGACTGCCAGGAAGTCAAAGAGCACCCAGGACCATGTTGGAAATTAATGACGATAAAAATAGACATATATTCTGTAAGGTTTTCCAGGGAAATCTGCTAAGGGCAACATTTTTAAATCTAATTGCCAGTACTTCCATTCTTTTAGACTAGATGTCTTTATAGTTTTTTAAATCTGTTTTTGCTTAGTTTATTTGAAAAAAAAACCCTAAGTACAGCTTGTGTCCCTGATAAAAAGTTATAAACATATTCAGTTAATTGTATGTTTCTATTGTGGACTGCTAAACCTTGTTATGTTTTAAAATATCCCAGCATTTTCTCTAAAGTGGTTAGAATATCAGTTATCTCCCATATATTGGCATCCTGGGACTTACATTTTATTTGGAATAAGCTAACTGATTCATATCATGCGTATAATGTGATACAAGCCACCTCCTCTACCCCTACCCCAACCAGCCCCAGCCCTCAGACTCAACATGTGCTAGTTCCCAACCACTGAAGAGAGAGCCTTATTTGTGGCTGGTGGATCTGTTTTTATTGCCATCATTGCTATTTGATCAAAGCTCAGTGAAATCTCATCCCTACAAACACAGCATTCTCCAGTAATTGTAAGAAAACACAATGTAAATGTTTTAATGATACTGTGTAGAAATACACCTATCTTATGTGTTTCATTTGCCCTTACTGTACTAGGCTCAGATGACATGACAATGTGTAAAAATGAGTGAACTATTCTTATCTTTGATTGTTCTGTTAATTTTTTGTTAAACTGTGAATTGGTAAATAACATGCTTTCTAATCTTTCAGCGAAGAGACTCAGACAGATTTATCCACTGGATTGGTTGTGGTTTCATCAGTCCTTAATAGCTATATAGATGCAGGCAAGAAATTTCCAGATTTGGTATTGCAATATAAACCATTAACTAATTAATTAATAGAAATTTTTCAAAAGAGTAGAATGCTCATGGTTTGGAATTTCCACCAGGTTTCATAGTTTAGCATTGACTCTTTTCATTTTTGGCATTTAATAGTAATGACTCTTAACATCAGTTATTCTATTAAAAGAGAAAAAGGATGGTAAAATTCAGGCCTCTGTTTACCTTTGCTCCAAAACAGACTACTTGAAGTATGCTACAGAGCCTTAGAGATGCAAGAGAAAAAACAAACAATCTTGAATTTTAGAGAAAAAGAAAAGACCATTGCTTTTTCTAACTCCACACTTCACTTTTTTACTTAAGGATATTTCGGTCTGCTTTTGGAAATATCTAGTAAAGTTAAACCAGGCAGCTAGAGGATGTTTACAGCTTCAAGATTTCAAGTAACTTTCTGTATAATAGGAATAACTAAAGAATATTTGAATAATTAATTGCTGCAGCCTTATATTTTATAGGTGCTTATTTTCTGAGTCTTCCTTACTAGAACACTGTATAAGACTATTTTTAAAGTATTTGTATTTTGTTCTGATTGATCTATGTATTTCATTATATACATTAAATAGTGAAAAATTTTATCTCAGTGTCTACTATATTTTGTCTACATTTCATGTCTTTGTTCTCTACTATAATTCATTTCCTTTATGGTTTTTAAGATGTAACTTGAAAAGCAAAACTGATCTACTTAGAATATGATTAAAGTTTCATTTCAAGACAATGAAAAGACGATGACCAATTTTATAAATGATGTTGGGAAATTTTGCAATACATCTGGAAAAAATAAAGTTAGATTATTATCTCATGCAATATATAGAAATAAATTCCAGATGGATTAAAGACCTCGGTGTAAAATGAAAACTATAAATATCAGAAGAAAATATGGAATGTGCCTTTACCATTTGGGGGTTGGGAAAGATCTTCTGAAGCAAGATATGAAACCCAGAAGCTAAAGAACAGATTGGCAGATTTTCCTACATCATTGTTTAACATTTCTGAATAGCAAAATGTATCATAAACATATCACCACAATTTTTTGGTGAAAAAAAGTTAGTGAAATCAGACAAAAGAATTGAGAAGTGCAAAAATTGAAAGAAGAAGTAAAATTCATCATTTATTCATATAAGATTAGATATTTTAGAAAAGCATATTAAAACCTAAGTAACTATTAACAGTTAACCAGAAATAACACAAAAGCAATAACTTTTCCACATATACATGTAACAGAATACATATTTGAAAAACAGATCCCCTTTAAGATATAAACTAAAATTAGAAAATACATAGGAATGAACTTAAATGTACAAGATCTATGTGAAGAAAACTTTAAAATAATTTTGAGACTCATACATGAATAATTTAAAAAATAGATGCATTCTTTGCTTAGTGGTAAGATATCTTGATATTTTAAGAAGTGCTAATTCCTCCTAAATTGATCTATAAATGTAACATAATCTCCATAAGGCTATCAACAAGATATTAATTTTTAGTCACTACAGAAGTTGATTCTAAGATATTTCATACTAAAATAAACATGAAAGGAAGTTGGAAAATATTAAAAGAAAATGAGTGAGAGTTTTCAATATATTTAGCCATACTATAGAGCTAAATTAGCCAAGATATTTTAGTTCTGGCACATGAACAGGCAGGCAAGAAGATGAACATAATAAAGTTAATAAATAGACTGAACTACATAAGAGATTTTGATATATCATAAATCATAGGGCAGGGATAAAATATTATAAATAGTTTAGGTTGTGGAAAATATTAAATTGCATTTCCACCTCAATCCTTATGTCCAAAACATTTCCAGATGGATCAAATAATTAACCAATAAATAAAAGCCAAACATAGCATATACTGCTTTTATAATTGCAATAGTGAAAATGCTTTTTGAGCAAGTTACAAAACAAGAAAGCATAGAAGACTCTTAAATTTTAGCTTGTCAAATATTTTAGCATCATAAAAATACTATGTACAGATTCAAGAAGTGAACAATAAGCTGAGTAAATGTAACAATACAACAACAAACTGGATAAATATGTTTGTAATAAATCTACGAAAGCATTAGTTTTTCAGTGAACAATTATTCTGAGTAAAGAAAAAACGTGAAAAGCCATGGGAAAAATGTGCAAAACATATAAGTATATGATTCATTGCAAAAGGAATAAAAATGCAAATCAGGGCCGGGGATTTAGCTCAGTGGTATAAGTGCCTGCCTGGCAGGCTCAAGGTTGTGAGTTTGATCCCTAGTACAAAAAAAAAAAAAAAATCAAACAGCAATGAAATACTATTTTTCAAATGCAGACTAAACTACAATATAACCACATTTCACTTATTAGATTGACAAAGGTCCAAAAGGGTTTTTAGAATGCTGTATTAGAGGGGAGTTGAAGGAAGTGGATATTCTTATTCATGGCCATTGAGGGTAAAGATTGGTGTAATTCCTTTATAAGACAATTTGGCAATATGGGTTACAGACAAAAATATATTTATTATTTGACCTAGTAAATCAGCTTTTAAGATTGAATTCTACAAATGCATGTGCACAAAAATTTTGTATAAAGTTACTCAGTATTTTCTACAATATCAACATAGTATTATCAATAAGGTCATAGTTAAATAATGGAATCTCTTTACCACATAATACCATTCGGATTATACAAACAATCAAGTACAACCATAAATGTTGATAGAGGAAATTACTTAGATATTTTCTTAGATAAAAGGAGGGATGAAAAGCAAGTTATCATGTTGTTCCTTTTGTAAATGTCACCTACACCTTTACAAGTGGCTAATGTTTAAACATATAAAATGATGCTCAAGTTTCATATAACCATAAACATTTCTGCCTTTTTTTTTAACTTTTGCATTTGCATAGCTTGGATCTTAAACAATTATCCATTACTTTTGTAATTTACAAAGCAATTGCAAGTAACAAAATTCTCACTAACTGATAAACTTTACATGAACTTGCTGCCATGGACATAGGCCTTGAAGTAATTTTCGAATAAAATAAAAATATCACTTTTTATCCAAGAAAATATTTTGCCATTATAAATAAGGATGAACTGCTGAAGTTTGAGGTAAATGAAGGCAAACTGTCATGTTTTACATGCATTGTGAAGCATCAGATACTTGGGGAAAGAAATAACGAGTAGGTCCGTAAGAGTAAAGAAAAATCCAACAAATTTGTCTGGTCTTTCTTGATGAGTACCATGTAGACTCCTTTAAAACTGCCAATATGACACTTCTTTATTCGCTGACAATTATGGAGTCACCAAACACATACTGATTTTCCCAGGAGAGACTGAGAACTAAATAGGGCAAGGAAAGAAAAAAGAAAAAAACTCAGAAAGAATCTATGCATTCATTTCCAAATCCATATTCATAGTCCTTTTAATTTGTGTATGTAAAATTTTGATTTTTTTCAAATCATTGCTACTAAATCTACAGTTGATTTTAGTATGTAATCAAATGAGTCATATGCAAATCTGACCGAATTATGGAGGAAAACAAAAATTCCTTAATCATCAATATGTCAAATATCATACAATGTTCATATCAGACTTTTGGCCTAGGAATATCAGATTTATAAGATGAAATATGTTTTCTCTGTAGATGCTGGCCTTAGTTTCTGCCAAATGCATAGCTGGAGAATTCAGATGGCTGTGGTTTTGAGATTTGGGGGTTGTTCCCAATTTCTGGGAAAAAAATGTTCTCCATTATTTGAGGTTCCCATATGACTTGAACAACAGCTAACAGCTGGGGTCAAAAGCTGTAATTATTTTATCAGCTGTTGTGGTTTCAATTAATCCCTATAACTAGTGGTTGTTACTGGTATCTCCAAACCCAATCTCTTTTATTGGACTTTATGCCTGGACTTGCATCTCTACCTGTATATTTTGTAAGTAACACAGACACAATATATACATGTATTCTGCATGTAGAATATATTTGGTCTCCAGTTACTCAGACACCAGAGGCATCCATGACTCTGGCCTCTTCTTTCTTGTACTTCCAAATCAATTTCTAAAGTCTTTGTTATACTAGTTATACCTCTTTTCTACCTTTCTTCTACCATCTCTATTCCAAAGGACACTTTCTTAATTAAGTGTTGCAATCTTTCCTAATTCATGAATTATAATCTTCTTCCAATTGGTCTTCCAACCTCCTGGGTTAATCCACCATAATCATTTCCTAAACTGTATTGAGAGCATGCTTTTTAAAAGCTCATATTGGAGGGCCGGGAGTTTGGCTCAGTGGCTTAAGCGCCTGCCCTGGCAGGCGCAAGGCTGTGAGTTCAATCCCCGGTGCCGCAAAAAAAAAAAAAAAAAAGCTCATATTGGATCATGAATTTCTATTTCATGTGTTTTGGTTGATGATACCTAACTGCAATAAGATCAGACTAAATTTCCAGGAAATTCGTTTAACACTTTTCACATGTCGACCTTAATGTAATGCTTCAACTTTGTTTCCCATCGCTGCAATGGCTCCTACAAACACAAATACGCAGAACAGCTACCATTGGAAACTACTCATTTTCACTTAATTCTTCCATTACACAGTGTATTTGCAAACACTATTCAGCAATACTCATTCTTGCCACTGCACTATTATTGATTCTTTATGTACTCACCCATCTCCTCTTATAGGTGACCCAGTGTTCCCTTCTAGAGTTGATGACTGAGAGAGAAAAAAACAATTCCAGGAGCCAGAATTGTTCTGCTATAGAATTGTTCTCCTACAGAAACTCCAAGAGAATGAACACAGTCATCTTTCAGTTTTGAGAGCAAATGCACCCATGGAGTTCTAACTTCTAGGATTTCCTTTGAAGCAGCAATAATGAGGAGGTCATCAAGGAAGGCAGAGTGGATGGAGAGCTGCGGGATTTATTACTTATCATGGACCTCAGCTAGAGTCTGCAGGAGAAGCAACAGGTCAATCATCCATGGAAGTTCCTTTCTCTTCTCAAGTTTGAATAAGCTATCCTCTTTCTCTAGTAACTGACAACTTCTATTTATATTGCCTTGGTGATGCCTTCCCTTGCTCCTTAAAGAGATTCGTCTTTCTACAACTGCTTTCTTAATTCTAGCCATCTTTTCTTGTAGAAAAAACCTATAAAAGCTTGAGAAAGTTTACTTCAAATTTTACCTCCTCCTGCTTCCCGAACAGTGATCCATTTTTCCTCTGTATTTGTAGCCTTTTGTACTTATACAAGGTCTCATCATAATCTAATATATACGGGGAGTGAGACAGAGATTTTATATATGTGCCATCAGACAGAATTATCTGAGGATATAGGCCATGTACAATATTTAGTTATAAAACTCATTCTTTTAGAGAATAATGTTTACCTAGTCTTACGAGTGAGCACAGAAAAAGACCTAATCACCAAGACCTATAGATTTCCTATACATCATCCTTCTGAGGCTCAGCATTTTCACTGTGGCCTTCTTACTTCCACTGTGGTGTGAGAACCATAATACTGGCTCTTATTATGTTTTCTCATTATCAGCTTCTTCCATACCCCTGAATCTGTCTATCTCTTCTCTCTCCAGACACAGGCTCTGTCTTGTCTGTGTCAACTAAGCTCTTCCTTTTTGACTCCACTCTCATAGATGAGTTGTTCATTTGTATCTCCAGTTCTCTCTAAAACTCCTCTTCCACCTTTCTACATAGAAGCCTTTCAAGAACTTCTAGTTCTGTAAGTGTACAGTTAGATTTAAAACTTTACTTCTTTGAAATCTGTTCCTTTTCTTAATGCCTCCATTTCTGTTAACGGAAGCACCAGTTATTTCAGTTTACACTGAGGAGTCACCTTTGACTAACGCTCTTCATTCACACATTTGCTGAATCCTTGAGCTTGTTTTGCATAATGAATATGTTGCTTTTTCTGATTGTACAAGTCATATGCAAATTCAAATAGTGATTTCAAACACCCACAAAAGTATGAGAAGAAGAGTAAAAATACCACGAAAGTCTGCCTTATTACAATGTTCATCACCAACAATTTGGAGTTAATTAATTTTTTGTCAACCTTTTATTGTAGATAGATAGACAAAGGGATAGATGACACTTTGATAGAAATGAGATAATGTACTATTTTATTTTTAAGGATAAAAAAGCATTGAATGATAGTTTAATTTGATTTTGTATTTTGAACAACTTCAGTTCTCATTTGTGTTGGTATTGCCCCTATTAAAGTATATGTAACTTCACTAGGTAAAAATGAAAAATGTTTAGGTCTTTTGTGAATTTGAAAGTTGGACAAAATGGTATCCCCTTTGGTAAACTCTGAAATTGGGACTTCATGTTATTTATGTTATTTTTGTTTCCGTGTCCTATGGAGATTTTCATAGTACATGCAGAACAATTTTTTATTTTCTGAATGATCAATAGCAAAAACAAATGTTTTAATACCAATCACATACAAGCCACTATACACAAATGCATAACATATTGCCCTTGATTTTGAGGAGATTTATATCAATGGACTTTTTAAAAAAATACTGCTAAAACCTCCATAAACGTCAGTCCCCACCACCCATCCTGCTGACTGTGAAGGGTTCATTTTGGTTCCCTGCAGGTGTTGCATAGAAACTGAAGCCCCTGGCCCTGCTTCCAGCATGGACTCTGAAATATGAACAGGGACGCAAAAAGGAAACAAGATCTTACAGCCCTGGTTTAAAAAGAGATGAAAGTTGTTTGTTTTTTGAAAACATATTTTTGTCAGTTGATGACACTTGATCTCTCTGGGATGGCCACTGTAGGACCCCCAGACAGTGAAAGAACTCATCTGGGACCTGTAACGATTTTGGCTATAATCTGCTGTTTTCTTTTCAAAGGATGAAGCTCTTCTGGAGAGGCTTCTGTCTGAACTCAGCCATATTTCTATGCTCAAAGTGGTAAGGTATCATTCATGTAAAAGCCTCATAGAAGATTTGAAAGCATTGTACCAACCTTCAGAATCACCTAAAATGTATTCTTGGTAGATGTTCAGGGCAGAAGATGCTCTTTGTCACATGTAAGGGAACAGTGAAATTTATTTTTATAGAATAAAAGGAATAATACAAACAGGAAAAATCAATAGTAGGGGTCATCACATTTTAGCAATCTCAACTATAGTAAAACAATCTTACTTGAGATGTAAAACCTCTTTCATTAACTTTCTCCAATTACTTTTCAAAAAGGTTAAGAATTATACTTGATGCATGGCATAAAAACCTTAAGGAAACTACTAGTTGGGGGAATATGTCATTCATTTGTGAGAGCAGATGTCCACCACTTCTCTTTTTTGGGGAAACAGCCCATTAAGCTGCATGCTGCGGAATCGAAAATGATAAAAAATTGTTCAGCCCTGTTTATTTTGGATTGGGAATCAACAGCAGAAGAGGCAATGGCTGGTATTTCTGGATCTGCCTTCCTTCCACTTACTAGTCTACTGGATCAGACTTGATTGAACTCACAGACATCTCTGGTTCTGCTACACGCATGTGCGTCTTCACACCCTGAGCACGGATGGTTGCAGCATCTTGGTAACTTGTGTTTTAATATTTTACACCTACCTGCACAGCTGTGAAATCAGCACCAACCCACATCAGCTCACCCTGGAATCTCTGTGGTCTATGCTATTCCATAAAAGACTAAACATCCAGACACACAACCATTTATTATGCCATACATGGCATCTCTGGGGTGACAGCCACATTCATCAAAGCTCCAATCCCTCCAAAGGGATAATGTTCAGGAAATATTTGAACAGCTATCAGAAAAAATTCGTTCCTGCCTTATGGCTTCTTAAAAACTTAATAAAAAAATTTCTCCTTTCAATCAGAGTCTTCCAAAGAATAGAGATCACATTTCTCCAACCTCTTAGAGAAGCAAAAGCAAACATCAACTATTACAACTTTTATTTTTTAGTTTCAAATCCTTCAAAAATGCTGTGTTACTTAGTGTCAGGCTGTTGACTTCCTTTCAGAGGTTACCTGCATAAGGATTTTGCTCATGACAGATTTTGCCCTTTATTTGTCCTTTGAATTACATTCTTCTAGAGTATATGTACTTAAAGAGATGTTGGATCTCCTTGCTCTTTGAAAAGAAAGAAATGAAAACTAAAAGTATCATGCCAGATATACTTTAGTGAATGGCAAATTTAAAACAAAAATGACCTGTAGCCAAATGCAAACTATAAACAAAAGCATACAAAGAAAAATTAAGCACCTTTATTTTACTACTCATAATTCAAAATATTTTTAATTCCTTGAAATAATCTTGCCTACCATTCTGGAGTTCACATAACACTTGTATGTCTTCATCTAAATTTTCACAATGACTTTGGACGCAAATTCTAAAATATCACAAGAAAAGCTTGAGAGTCAAGAAGTTTACAAAAGGCGATATTTTGGGGTTAGAGGACCTGTAATCCTAAAGTTTAGCTCCTGAGGTGGGAATGCACTGTGAAATCATTGTGCTCCTTAGGTAGCAGTAGTGAGCACAAACCAACCAGAAAACTAATGGATTTGCTTTCCTTATTGTTAAGAAATTTCTCAAACTTGACTTTTCCCTGTGTCCTTGGAATTGGTGATAAAGCTACCTCTATAGAAATGACAACTACATCTGTCAGTATAATCAGAATGGGATTATATTACCATTCTTGCTCATTGACCTTGAACCAATTTGCTCCCCAAAATGCCCATCCTCTGGAGTAGTCTAATACTCATCAAATATAAGAAAAGTCATTTGATTGACTCTTTCCTAAGAGAGGCTGGTATTATGCACATTTGTTCAAATAAAACATACTGTTGTTTCTGTGTTGCTGGGATTAATTATGGCAGAATATTTTCTTTTGATTTCCTCCTTTTCCATATTTAATGGAACTGAAAAAAATAGAACTCATTTTTCTTTCTTCCCACAGCGAAATCCTTATCTCATTTTCTAAGACAATTAAAGGAGCACAAGAAAGACACAGTGACCGAGAATTTGGGGGTTCTGTTAAGAAGATCTCTGGAGTTTCCCTGATACAGGCTTCCCTTCTTTCCCTTCCTAAATTTTCCTCTTTCCATAGAAGCACTTTAGGTCATGGGAGACAGGAGTCTACAGCAGGCAAAAGTGAAAATGAAACAGTAAATCTTTCTCTGACTTCTTCATTTACATAAATTAAAACGTGTTCTAAACTGGCTTTGTCTGTCTTTCTTTGGGATAGAGCTCTTCAGTGCTCATTAAATGGCAAGTCCTGGGGGTGTCACCTCCTCACGTCTTCTGCTTTCTTAACTTTCTGTCCCTCAACTTCCTCCAGACATCTCTTGTCAGACTGGGGTAATTCTTTCTGTAAAACCTCAATTGGTAACCTTGGAAAGCCTGAATTGCATCCAAAAGGAATTCATTACTGTGTGGGGGTGACTTTGACTTTCAGGAAAATGAATGCTCTGAAACCATAAGCTTTGGAAAGTAATTCATTACACTCTTTTTTTTTTTTTTTTGGTGATGGAGGGGATAAAATGTCTTACATAAAAGCATCTCTCGTGTGGGTATCCTGCGTAACCTGTCTCTTATGAAAGCAAACGTTAGGACAGTCAGCTGTTTGGAAACATTATGCATATAAGCTTTTATGCTGACTTTCAGTAAGAACGAGATGAATCATGAATACTTAAAAAATCTCTCCATGGTTTGCTTAAATCCTATTTTAATTATTTCAGAGTGTGCACTGGGGAGACTCTGTGTGCGACATGGATATGGGGGTTTCAACTTCCAAAAATTATCCAGTTTAGTGGTCGGTGGTAATGTATCTTCTGAGAGCTTTTCATTTTAGTTCTCCCTTCTCTCATTATTTAGGCAGATACTTTTCACATGTTTCTTTCTCCACTGATAAAAGAATACTTTACACTGCTCCCAATATTTAAAAGTTAATAAAGTACCTTCAAATATTTTTCCTTGTTTGAAAAATTGCAGAAAAAATATTTTTTAAAGAAACGTGGGACTCATAGACCCAACTTCCAAATTTAAAACTTCAACATTTTCCCATTTGTTTCAGATCTTTCCATTTGAATGTATAAATATAATAGACTAAGAGAAAACCTTCTTCCACTCCTTAACTATATTCTCATCTCTTCCTTCCTAGAGATACACATATTCATAAATTTGCTAAGTATTCCTATCCACGTTTTTATATCATCACTACATATCTTTAAATAATATGTAATTTTTGAGGCAGATAATTCTAACTGGCCACTTTCTTGTTCTTATTACTTATTACATTCTTTCAAAACCCTGGTCTTATTTAGGAAGCAGTGGTTCGCCAAGTTTCATTTACTCCCTTCCCCAACTCTGTGGCTACTATCTGAAGAGTAGTCAGGAAGAATATAACCCAGTTTTTGTCAGGGATCAATAAGCAGAAGACTAAAAGTTGTGGCTGCTGGAGAACCATTGTTTTCTTCATAACAAGGGAGCAGTCTCAAATTCAGATTTATCTTTTATCCTCTTTCTCTTTGGACCTAAGCAAAGATGCATTAATTGACATAGGAACTATCATCTTGTAAACCTGAACATAGTAAGATGGCAGAGAAGAAGATGGGGTAAGACATGAGTCATGTGGAGGGGACCCTGGTTATAGCTTTGAGTCTCTATGAAAACCAATTTTTGAGTCACCTAGGAAAGATGAACTAATGAAATATATTTGTCCATCTTACATGCTGAACCCCTTCAGGACCACCAGACAGGGTTAATTTGCTTTGTAGAACCTGTTTGAGGGCTTCTGGAAGCCAACTTCATCTAGATCACCTTCAGCTGAACTCTTATAGGACAGAATTACAAACCCTTGTTTGGTTAAATCATGGTCATTAAATTTCTTTAAAGGCAGCCAAACACAATCCTAATTGGTAATGTGTTGTTTTATTTTTAAGATCTTTGGAGAAATGATGCTATCTTAGCAAGCTGTTCTATAGTTTGTCTTTTCTACTTAATACTGTTTGACTTCTATATTCCTTGATATGTATGTAGCTCATGTATTTTCAGATTCATTTTTATTGTCCATTTTTTATGAGTATTGTACATAACATTTCACTATTAACAATGATATTGCTCGGCAGGACCCAGTACAAATTGGAAAGAAGTTTCAGTAGTTTGTGTGCTAGATGTGGACTCTGATGTATCCTTTTGAGATTCTTAACGTGGCTGAAAGTGGCTTTTTTATTGACAGATAATAATTGTACATCTTTATGAAGTATAACATGATGTTTCAGTACATTTATACACAGTATAATGATCATCCAAGGATATTTAGGTCATCCTTTATTTCAAACATTTATCATTTCTTTGTGATGAGAACATTCAAAATTCTCCCTTCAAGCTATTTTGAATTATATAACACAATATTATAGACTATAATCACTTTTGTATTTAATAGTACATTGGATCTTATTCTTTCTGACTATGGATTTTGCTCCCATTAACCAATCTCTATCTTCTGTCTCTTCAGTAGGTTTTTTAAAAAATGGAATTGTTTGTGAATTCAGAGATAGGTGGATAATGGCAGTTTCAGGGCTCTAAATTATAATCTGTCACTTTACCTTCTTTTTCCTACTGCATTTGATAAGCTTCTCACAAATCCGGAAACAAAATTCTGAGGAAGATAATTTAGAAACAGCAATATCTGAGTAAGAAAGATTTTGATTTCCAACAGCTTTATGACATTTCTTTCTGCTAGATCCCTTCTGCAAGTAAAACTTTACACTAAGATATTTCAACTGTGGTGCTATTGACATTTTGGGCCAGGGAGCTATAGTATTTGGCTTAAGGAAACATATTTATAACCTTTAAATTAGGGGAATTAATCTAAGATGGTTAAAGAACTTTGTAACACAAAAATAAAAATATAAAAGCTATAACATTGCATTTAGTCTGAGAATTACTCTAACTATGCAACATACGCCTATCTGTTTAATTCTCACAACCTACTTAAAACATAAGTACCACTTAACACCCATTTTACACATGAGAATACTGAGGAACATGAAGGTTATGGCTTGTTCTTTATGAAGATTCTCTTTAATTCTTACAATAAACCTTCAAGATAGGTGCTATTGTCACCATTTTATAGATGAATAAATTCAAAGAGATTAAGAAAGCTGACAAAGATCCCAAAGTTCAAATTGTGAAATAGTATTCAATGTGGACTAATACGGATCTATTCATCAATGTTATGCAAATTAAAACTAGTGTTTACCTATCAAAGCTATTTTGCCCTAGGAATATAGATCCTTGAAGTGATCTTAACTACCTTTTTATAAATGTGGAATAATTAGATCTTATGATTTGTCATAAATTATGTCTGAGTGTACAAATCTCAACATACTTCTTTTTCTTGAATTCTCACATTCTTTTTAGTAAAGATTTAAGTAAGCAGCTAAACAGATGTATAAAGCTAACAAATCATAACAAAAAAACATGAGATAGAAATATATAGTGAGTTTGAAAATGGTGAGAAAAACGCTTACCTATAAGGACCTATACACTGCTCCGAGACGGCTATAAATTAGAATTTTGCCCTCTTGGCTAGTGAGTGAAAGGAGACCTGACCAATCCCACAGTTCCCGAACTCGCTGGCTGAGTCACTCGGAAACTATGAGCTCCTCCCACTGGGCCTGACAGAATCACATTGCACACAGGGCACTGAACGCATCCTCAGCAGAATCCATACCACAAATCCAGCGCTGAACTTCCTAAGACCTGAAGAGGTCAGAGGTACGATTCCAGAAAAGCATGATGAGCAACTTTGAGTTTACCTTTTATATTGTTTGTAATTTACTTCTCTCTTGAATACTCTGGGGTCTTAAATATGTCAAATTTAAAGAATTTTATACATTACAATAGCTTTTTATAATCTTTTGAGTCTTCACTTGACATTCTATTTTGACTTATTTATGTATTTGTGAATTGTTTTTACTTTTCTAGTCTTTTAAAAATCCTTGATTGTGCCTCAACTTTTGAAACTACTATACTGAACCATCTTAAGGTCACTGGTTGTGCTACTAACTTAATAGTGATTTATGTAATTTTATTTTCCCTGCCTGCTCAGTTGCTTATATTCTGTAAGGCTCAGGGCACTTTATAAATTAATAATTTTTAAAAAGCCTATGATAATAGTTGCAATACCAGCAAAACCCACACTGGGCAGATTTCACTTTCTGTTTTAAACTGCTAGCACAGGTCTATTAGCAACTAGAACAATGATGAGGATTATAATGGCTTTTCTTACATTACATTCTTAAAAGAAGATTCAGAGAGTAAGTCCAGGTGTAAAAAGCTAACATTTCTAGTTCTTTTTGTAATTCATAAAGTATTGATATTTATCATTATCATTATTATTATCATTACCATTACAAATACTGAAAGTAAGGATGCATAAATAAGTCTGCCCCAGGGGCAGCCTGAAGCTATATTCCAGCAAGTTACTGTGCTACAGTATTATGAGAATTTTTATCCATCATCAATAAAAAATGAGCATAGCAGCTATTATGGCAGTTTCCACAGTGAAGACTGTTTCTACTATTACACTTCTTAGTAAAAGGGTGGTGGACTCTCTATTATATGATGTCAACTCATCTACCTTTCTGACATTAAAGTATAATGTACAATCTTTACATGGATTCTTCTCTAGTGAAGTCACATTTCCATGAACTCGGGGCAAGAACACAATGGGACTAAATTAACTGTGGACAAAAAGTAAAGTAAATTGCATTTTTTTTTTTTTTTTATAAACCAATAGTGGCGCTGAGATGTAGCCATTTCTTTTTCAGAAAGGAGTGGAGTTGAAATGAATTTGATAAAAGAAATATTTCACAGAGTAGGCCTGTGCTTTTCAGTGGTGGAATTAGGCCAGAGCCATACCCTTGAGGCTATAGTCAGCTCACTGTCTAGAATCACAAAAAACACCACACACTTCTCTGGGACCCTGACTCCCCGGGACAAGGGGTGTGACTACCAGTTACAGCAAACTGTCTGGCCTCTGCTGCCATCTTCCCGGCGGCATGGGAGTTGGGGCAGGATTCTGACTACTAAAATTCCATCTCTACATCTTTCTTTTTCCCCTCTTCCCCTAAACACTTTCATTTCATTCTGACTAATTGTTTTAACTTACCTACTCCTTGTGTTCATTAAAAGAACTCCTGGGTTACTTATTAGGGAGTAGGCATAAAGAAATTGAAGAAACCCAAGATTTGGAACAGAAAACCCCAGTTCAAGTACATTTCCTGCCCCTTTTAACTTGTGATATTTTAGGCAAATTTCTTCTCCTCTTTATTCTAGATATCTGGTATCTGACCAGCTCAGAATGATTTCCACTTCTTTAGGTAGCAATGCTGTCTCATTTGCATAGTTCTTACTTATAGTTAATTGGACACTTCTAATCAGATTTTCTTCCTCAGAAGGGGAAGTAAAAGGTGAGTTGTAAAAAGCTTCATTCTAGCCGGGCGTGGTGGCGCACACCTTTAATCCCAGCACTTGGGAGGCTGAGGTAGGAGGAGCATTGTGAGTTCGAGGCCGGCTTGGGCTACAACGCGAGCACAAGGCCGGCCTGAGCTACACAGTGCAACCCTGCCTCAAAAAACCAGGGCTGGTAGTTTGGCTCAGTGACTTAAGCACCTGTCTGACAGGCGCAAGTTGTGAGTTCAATCCCCGGTGCCAGAAAAAAAAAAAAAAAAAAAACTTCATTCTTCATTTTGGACAAAGGAACAGAA
The DNA here is from genome assembly GCA_004363535.1 of Dasyprocta punctata. NCBI lineage: Eukaryota > Metazoa > Chordata > Mammalia > Rodentia > Dasyproctidae > Dasyprocta > Dasyprocta punctata. Next base: position 33,303 of record RJWM01018752.1, read on the forward strand.
AAACCTAGCTTGCGGGGGAAAAAAACAATGTGGATGAAAGGAAGAAAGGGGGAAATATAGGAAAAGTAAACAGGGTCTTAACGCATCTGTAAGCTATCCGGAGGGAAAAACAGAGAATCCTCTTGGCAGCTTTCCCATTCCGGAGTCCCCAGTTAGGTTCCACTTGAGACTTCACTGGATACCTGTCCTCAGGTATTGTGAGACATGTGATGTCTTAGTGCTGGAGTTCTTTTCTGTTGCTTTTCTAGATATCTTTTTTTCCTGAAACTGTAAGAGTTCTAAAATAGTCTTTGGAGTCATGGTTTCTAAGAACTAGAAATTCCCCTACAACTAACCCATCATCGGCATATTGGGAAGGAAATGCGAGTTGATGACAACAATGTGCTTTGTGATTCTCCTCCTACAAGCTCATTCATTTGGTCAACAAATGTGTCCTGGGAATTTACTATGTGCCTGACAATGACCTAGATGTGAGAACAGGACACTGAAGGAAAAAAGTCAATGTCAAATAGAATTCATACTACAGGAAAGAGAATGAGAAAGAAAATGCTTTTAAAAACAAGGAAGTATATTGCATAATAGAAAATAAAAGGAAGGAAAAAAAGTACTGTAGAGGTGGCAGGTAGAGAGGCCAGGGGTTGCTGTTTTAAGCAGATTGGTGGGAGTATCTTCAATAGTGAAGCAACATGCAAGACTGGAAAGAAATTAGGGGGTGAGATGGGAGGACTTCTGGAGCACAGTGAACAAGGAATCAAAGAGCAAAAGTCCTGAAAAAGAAGCAGAATTTTCATGTTTGAACAACAAAACAATCAGAGATACATGGTAGAAGACAGAACATGCAGTTACCAGTGTATTATGGAGAAGACCTTACTCAGGATGAGATGGGTATTGTTGGAGATTTCTAAACAGCAATGCTACATGATCTGACTCCCATTTAAAATATATTGCTGTGTTGTGTTAAGAATTGATAGTAGAGGGGAAGGGTGATGCAAAGAAATCAGTGAGGAAGCCACTGTAACAATCCAGTTGAAATGGTCATGGTATGAGTAAGAGTGTTGCCTCTAGAGGGATTAGGAAGTGCCAGATTTTCATTTTATTTAAAGGCAGATGCTATAGGGTTTGTGGACTTCAAGATGAATTTGAATGTAGACGAGAGTCAAGAAAGATTAAAATTTTTTGGCCAAATGGAAAGATGGACCTGTCATTGATGAAATGAGGAAGATGACAGCTATTCCAGTTATCTGAGTGGGAAAAATTGAGAGTTTAACTGTGAATCTGGTAAATTTCAAGAAATTCAGGAGGTAGAAGTAGACGAATTAATTATAACTTGGATACGTGAGTTTGGAAATCAGGAGTAAGTCCTAGACTAGCGTTTGTATTTCTGCCTCTGCCTTTGCCTAGGCCCTTTGACCCTTCAAAGTAGCATCTCATTTGAGGGTGTTAGGAGACTGGTTTTTTGGGGTTTTTTTAAGTCACTAGGGAAAGAATTAAGGAGATTACAGATGATGTGCTACTTACAAATCAAAGGCTTGGAAGAGAAGTAAGAGAATTTGTTTTACAGCTCTGATTGACATTTTTGGTTTTCTGTAATTAGTTTAGGTCAGTGTGTCTTTTATCTTTGAACAAAACACAAGCAGCAGCAAAACATTTTGTATTTATAAATAAATTTGTTGGAAACACTTGGGGGTTTTGATTCAGAAAATAAATATAGAGATTACTATGATAATAATTAACAAATTATTCTTTGACATATGAATTAGTCGAAAAGCATATCAATGATGGAATATTTATTAAGCTCTGACTTGGTGCTGCTATGTACAGGCTAATACAGGCTAAAGCTAATAAAAATCAATCCTGATAAATAAATTAAAATACAGTAGGTAAATACAAGCAAAAATTTAATTAAAGGAAAAACAAGTCCCTGCATTTAAAGAATTTATAGGAGAAACCTTGAAACCTAGTATATTCCCAAAGTAAATTTCCAACAAATAAAACATTTGCAAAATCTGTCTTTGGGGTTTTTTTCTACAACTATTGTCAAAATTTAACTTATCCCATAACGTATCCACTTTCTCACCACGCCAGAGAAATTGCATAACAGAGCATAACTTTAAAATGCATGTGAAGAAAAATATTCTACACCTAGCACATCTCAACTATTGAAATAAATTTGGAACCAGGAAGGTAATGCAATTTTCTATAAAAAGCACCAAAATGGAACTAATTTCTCATTACTACTTAGTATGTCACTATTCAACCATGTTACACTGACAAATTCATTTATATGGAACACTTAAATGTCTCATTGGTGCAAGAAATATGACAATTATCCTGCACCAAAGTCTCAAGCATGTCCAGCTCCAATTCTTCAGCTTCCTTCATTGCTTTGTAATAGCTTTATTATTTAATCTTTACTTTAGCAAAGTTTACATACTTACTCCCAAAACCTTTTAATGTTTAATTATCACAGAAGGCACTCAGAAACCCAGTAAACATCTACTAGTCACCTGCTAGATACTATTCTACATGCTAGTGACACGAAGTGTAAAATGCAGGCAGCTCCATCTTCAATCAAGCAGAAACCACACAAATATATAAATTTTGAAAATTTCAAAGGGAATATTATGGAAGCCCAGAAAAAAGTACTTATCAACTCAGAAGTGTCAGCGAAGTCTTCCTTGGAAAATCTTAGAAGACAAGTAGGTGTCCACCAGGCCAAGAGACATGACAGGTATGGGTATGCCTTGGTTACTTTTGTTGCTGGGACAAAACACCCAACACCCAAAATGAAGGAAGGAAAGGTTTATTTAGCTCACTGTTTGTGGAGGTTTCGGTCCATAATCAGCTGGTTCCAAGGCAGGGTGGCATGGCACTGGGACAACACTTCAAGTCAGCAGCCAGAGCAAAAAGGGGGAAAACAAGCCTCTTCTCCTCCTTTGTAGTGTATGTAGTCCACCCCTGCACCCACCCTGCTCCCTAGGGGAGATACAGCACTCACAAAATCTCTTTGCCCTCCTCTTGCACAGGATGAGGATATTTGCAAAGTAAAAACCCTGTTTTCCTGCTGAGTCTCTCAGTTAAACTTCTAAATTTCTCAAGTTGACACAATGTATCAACCATAACAGGGTAGGAGGCAAGAGTATGGCTGTTAACTAAAGCAAAAAGAAAGAACAATTAGCCAGTTGCCAAAGTTTACTTGCTGTAAGAATATAAAAGATAAATATCATGGAAATTGCAACTAGAGAGACAAATTAGAATCCACCCATGGGGTTGGAGTCTGATATCTGTACCTAATTCTGCTCTTGCTGGGGAGCCATTCTTTTCAAAGTCAATGCAAATCTTTTTTTGAGGAGCTGGAAGGAGAAAGAGTATATTAAGTAACTAGGAACTAAATAAATGATTTTTTACAACTACAGAGGTTTCTTCTTTTATGTTATCTAGATGCCCGGGGAGAAATGATGCATGAAGCAGCAAAATAAATATTATGGAAATTAATCAGAATATTGCTTATTGTATTTAAAAGTCATCAGAAACAATGATACATGCTATAAGCATCTTTTAAATGATTATTAGAGATTACAGCCAGAAAGCATAAATAGTAAGTCACTGACCTTTGGGATCTCTTACAACAGACTTAAAATTCTATAATTATGACCTTGCTTTGATTCCTGTGTCTGAGGCATTACCAGAGGGGAAGTATTTCTAAAAAAGGAATTAAGAACTCATTCTCAGCCTGGATTACAACATCTCTCTTCTCTTAGTGCTCACTTCATAGCAGATGAGGAGGATATTCACCGACGATTTCTCAGAAATGATTTCAAATTTCAAGAAAACGTGTTATGGCAACTCAGTAATTTTCTAAAATGCTTTTGAAAAGTTTCAGATTTTAAAAATATTAATTGAAGTAAGACAACAAATAGCTTACTATTGGAATATAATAGGTATGTGTAATATGTAAACTGATTCTCACTGAAGTTCTTTATAATGTGTGTCTGAGTTTATAACTAAAAATATAACCACTAAGACACTTATTTTTGGATCGGGTATATTTTCATTTTAAAAATTATTTTATAAATGCTATAATTATTGAGATTACTAACTAGTACTATCTGAAAACTCTTTGCAATCCAGGTCAATCATGTTGGATAAATATAGGCAAATGACTTATGTTCCCTTTTAAGAGATAGAGTCCCTGGCTTCATGTAACCTAATTAAGTGGTTAGGGTAGCCATCCATAAAAACAGAAGCTAGCACCTCAGGGTCCATTAGCATAACCCCATGAAGTTGTTCTCTTTAGTAGGCTGAGTTCTCTCTTCTTAACCCGTAATACATGGTAGAGTCCATCCAAATTTACTTTTCCCTTTAGTCCTGTAAGTGGTGAGAGTAGATTGCTAGTAGGTTAAATAATGGACTGAAGTCCTGAGCAGTTTTTTGTTTTGTTTTGTTTTTTGTTTCATGGTTGTTCTTTGTGCTTACACCTTGCCACAGTTAGTTGCATCAAAATTAAAACAGCGGGCAAGTTGTAGTTGTACTCATACATTCTCTTCTAGGAATCACACTGTAACTTTTTTTTAAATGGATTTTAAACATTTGTTTTATAAAACACTAATTCTCAAAGCAAAAACAATTCCCTGAATAGTAAAGATTCCAAGGTAAACTCTTGCATGTTATGTGTTGATCTTTGACTTTATATTCCAAGATGAAATCTTAAAATGTGGCATGGATAGCTCCCTCAGGCAGAATCTCAGCCATGAGCATATTAAAGACTCTGATACTTCCATCTGGAAATAAACCCATTTCCCTTCATTTATTCAGAATATTCAAACTTACCTGATCCCTTTTGTTCCATTGTGAAATATTATTAATGGCTCACTAGGTTCCACCATTTTGGAACTTGTTATTGAAAGAAATTAAATAAGAATTCTGGAATCTGCAATGTTCAAATAAATTTATTCACTTGTATGCCTGTAACTTCAGGAAAAGAAAATAGAAGAAGTGATGAGAAAGTTTTGAACAGACATAATTGAACTTTCCAATAGTAAAGACGAAAATATTAACAACAAATTTTGAATTTGTTAGTATGCCAGGCAAACCTAATAAAATCAAAATTAAAACTTTAAAAATATTTACATATTCAAGATGCTGAACATGAAACTCATGATTCAGAATTATGTACCCAATTAAATAAGATAAAAATAAAGACATTTTCATTCACATGCCAATCAAGAGTGTTTGCCACATATATTCACCTTAAAGATGAATTACAAATTGGCAAGCAGATGTAAACTTAGAATTGATAGAATTTCCCTAAACATATTCATTTGACTGCAAAAAAGCAATTTGCTGTTTTATATATTTTTAAAAGCCAAAATTATAATTTTAATTGGCAATAACAAGATGGTAAATTGAAGGGATTAATGCAGAGAAGTAATGTGATAAGCTCTGTGTTATGTACAAGGGATGGAGAGAAATGGCTTAGTGCGTTAGAACTTGCTAGAAAATATGCCTATCTACATATGTTTTTAAAGTATAGAATTCCTACTAAAGTAACAACACAATTAGACCTTTTAGGCCTGTAAGGGAAAATAAAGGAAACCACTGAAATTTTTATTAATTCAAAAGAAAATAGCAGAAAGAGCAAAGGACAATGCTGTGAACAGAAAACACTAAATAAGAAGTTAAAAATAAGTCTAAATAGATTGATACATAAAGGTAATTAAGTCTACAACAAAAGACTATAATTTCCTAACTAGGTTCAGTAATCAAAATTATACTGACAAAATGAAAATATGTATATGGTAAAAGATGTCATACAAACACCAACAAAAATTAAAATCCTGGAAGGAAATTATTGTTGTCAGATAGCAATTTGAGAACTGAATTGAATCAAAGACTAATAAAAAAGAATAATAAACAAATAACATGTAAGAGCTATGAGTTTTTACCTTTATCTATATTTGGATTTTACCCATATAAAACAAAAACTGGCAAAATTAAAGGTAATTTTCACAAACTAACAATTATGATAAGGTATTTAAATACAACTGTCAAAAACTTCCTAAATAAACTTCCAGAAATAAAGTAGTTAAAATATAGACATTTTGAATGAAACAGCAATACAAAGAGAAAGAAGAAGGGAGGGGAATGTGTAATATTACACCAAAGAAAAAAAAAATTACACTTTCATTTAAAGTATACAGGAAACATTTACTTAAATTCATGCACTCTACACTGTCTGAATCTCTACAAAAATATTCAATTAATAATTAAATAGTAAATTGATCATATTAAAAGTTAAGCATTTAGAAAGATAAATTACTTTTAGAAAAGTTAGGATGTTTAAAGTTGAACAATTTCAAAATATAACAATTAAAATGTGCAATATTTAACTAAATTTTTATTTAAAATAAGTTTGAGGCTTATATACCTTTGGTAAGAAGCAAGAAAATCTGAAAATAAAAATAAATTTAATTTTTAAATCAAGCTAGAAAATAACAACAAAAACTCTTCATTAAGGAAAAGAAATTTTCAAAAATAATAAAACATTAACACCAAACAAGTCTAAGAAACTATTAGCAAAACTAAATATAGTTCTCTAATGACCTAATAAATTAGTCACGTTTTTAACAGGAAGAATAAAAAAATTATGCATTGTGAAATAACAGGACATAACAACACATATTGCATTGAATTTAAAGGTCACAAGAGAGCACCCTAAATGTTAAAAAAAATGTAAATCCGGATGAAACACATGTATTTCAAAAATATAATTTTCCACATTAAAAACAGAAACCTATAGTAAACAACTAGCTATAAAAGAAATGGAATCTAAAATAATTTTTTTCTTTTATCTTATTTTCCCTATTTCCAAAAAAACAAAGAATTCAGAAAACTGATTATTGTTAAGGGTTATTTTGTCCAACTTTCAAAAAGGAAATCAGTACAAAATATTTAGCAGAACAGGAAAACAGAAAGGCACAACCTCATTTCACAATGAGAGTAATAAAACCAAAATCAGACAAAGACAGGGAAAAAAACCAAAGTGAAAATTATGAATGCAAATATAACGCTCCTGAACAAAATATTATAGAGGATATGGGCAGGCAACTTACAGAAAAACTTATAACCATATTGACA